>JADBJO010013624.1:0-51562 GCA_016801955.1 Conus betulinus
GTGGTGCTGGGGATGTGAGGGGACTGACCTGGGTGTAGCTGTGCATGGGTGGGTGGAATGAGTTGTGCGAGAGGAATGCTGCTAAGGGGCACAGAAAGTGAGACAGAACAAAGGAGAAAAGGAACTGCTGTTATTCAAACTATTTTGAATGTCTTAGAGGTGTGAAACAAGGTTGCGTATTGAGCCCCTTACTTTTTTTATTTTTATTTTTTTTTTATTGATGAGCTAATTATTGATCTGTCAAGAAGAGGTAAGCATGTTATTCAGCTAATTGTAGATGCTACAGAAATATTTGTATTGCTGTTCAGAGATGATGTAATTCTATTGTCTGACTCAATCATTGGTCTTCAGAATCAACCCAATAGCTTAACAATTGAAGCAGACAGTTTATGTTTGACAGTCAATCTTGTAAAAAAAAAAAAAAAAAAAACCATTATGGTATTTACAAAAGGAGGGCCTTTATCTGCTCGAGAAAGATGGTTTTATGGAAATGATGTAGTTTAGATAACAAATTCTTATAAATGTCTTGAAATATATTTTACAAACAGTGGATTGCCCTTTCCTTTTTTTTTGTTTGTTTTGCAGTCTTATTCTCTGTGCCACTCCCTTGGCGCTATTCCATGGTTGTTCATCCTAGCCATATAATGCACAGCCACTCCAGGAATAGTTCTGTTGCAGCCTTGGCATCACAGTCGGTACTCGATATCACGTCATCAAGAGGCAACGCACCAGATGACACGCTGCCACATTCAAAACTTGCTCGTCTGATTGCTGCTCCGGAAATGGCAGTGCACAGGGAGAGTCTGTGTCAAGTCGTCATGAGGCAACCCACCAGAGGAGACGCTGCACTGCTGCAGAGTCACTTAGTAGTGTTCAGTGGTGACTGTTGTGATCCAGCATTCACAGGACACAAACTACTAAGCCTCATACTAATGTAGCCAGAATAAGTAGAGCATCCCCCTCCAGAGGGCGCCAGCATAGCCTTGCATTGACAGTCCCTATGAATGCTCCAACACCTGCGACCTCAGCATGAACTTATCAAGAGTATAGATGTGACAACATCAAAACTGAGGTGACCATGAGAGCAAGGCAAGCTTAACCGACCACAGAATTCGATTCTTTTTTTTCGTGCTGATCGATGAGGATTAGAATGATGAAGATGATTCTGTGGGGTCCCTTCTGGTCTGAGACCGCACGACAGGGCTGTAGACTGCTTGTTTTCATAACCTATTAACAGTGTCAACCAGGTCAGAGAGAACAAACACCTGCAGTGTGGGTCAGGGAATTGGAGCTTCACTCTCAAAGACGCATCATCCATCAAGTGGATGAAACTCGACTGTGTGGTTCCAGTTTACCCAGCTGAGCCCTTAGCAAACTCAGCTGTGGGTGTGAGTCGGTTATAGGCTGAAAAAAACCAACAGATAGAAATGGCTCTGGTGGGAATCGAACTCACAGCCTTCCAGTTGGGAAGCTGCAACCCTAACCACTGTGCCATGATAGAAGTTAGATTTCTTTTTTTTTTTTTTTTTTTTTTTTTTTAAAGCATGCAGGTCTGATAGTTTTTATCTTTTTTTTTAAAGTGTGAAGGTGAACAGAATTCTGATGGACAACTTTGCAGATGGCTGGTTGTAAATCATTGCGTTCTCAGTTAATTAGATATAATGTAGCAGGAGTAACTGTTTTGACCATTTCCTGTGAGGATTCAGGAGTTGGAAGTGGCATGGGAAGGGGGGAGGGAAGGGGTGAGGGGGAGGGATGGGAATGGTTTGAATACATGATACATACATATATGTGTTACATTTTGTTATCATTCTTCCCTCCACTTTGTTACTTATTCTTTCCTCCACCTTCTTCCTTCACTTCTTTACCCGATTCCCCCAACTCCTACAGGGCTTAGGATACATTTCTCAGGCAGGGCTTCTGCAAATATCTGTGTCAAAGCTGTTGATAGTGTAACTGCCTTGGTTAGGGCTGTGGGCTGAATGCTGAGATCAGGACTTGAGGCAAATGCTGGGGTGATAGTGTTGGGACATGTATCTAGGTCGAGGCTTCGGGTCAAGGTTTGGGTCAGGTCTCGGCAGGTGTTTGAATCAAGGCTTTAGGTAAGTAAATTCCTGGGCAGATCTTTGACTCGGGGTGAAAGCTTCTGGTAAAAGACCAGGGTAATGGCTGAGGTCAAGGTTTTGGGTCCGTGTTTAGGGACAGGTATTTGTTTTGGCACAGCCGTTAGCCCTCGCTTGAGACTTTTGTTTCTGTCCATGGAAAAAAAAAAGAATCATGTGTTCGTCTGATATTATCCAATCTACTCTTGATGATGGCATGATAACCTGAGATGTGGAAAATGGCTGCATTCCAGCGGTGTGAAACAAGGATGTGTGTCAGGCACCAGCAATCTCCAGCCACACATTTGCTTCCATGCTGCTTGTTGCTTACGCCTTGATTGATGCATATGCAAACAGATGCGATGGTCACTTTTTTTTTTGGTCTGAGGCATTTGAGAGCAAAGTCTTGGTGACTCTGTAAAAAAAAAAGCATTTTGTGGATGACCTTGCCCTTGCAGTGTGGAACAAGCTGCACGTGCAGGAACTGTCCAGTGGCATGCTGATGGGGAGCCAAAGCTTTCAGAGTGACCTTCAGCCTGCAGAAAAACAGATGATCCTTCATCCTGCTGCAGGCCTGGTTACTCCCCAGCCTGGTGTTGAAACTCAGGGAACAAAGCTGAACAGGTGTGAAGAGCTTGACCTCCATAGGACCTCGGCCTGCAGCTTGCACATAGGAGCACAGAATACACTCATAAAGGCAGGTGCTCCTTTCAGGAGGCTTTGGAAGTGAGTTCGGGGTGAATGAGGCGTAAAAACTGCGCACCAAGCTGGCTGTTCCAGGTGATGGTCACGTCCCTGCTCAGCACCTGTGAAGTTTGTACACTGGAAATGTGACAGTCAAAAACTCTCCCACCAGTTCCACCACCACTGCCTGCGGAAGATCATTGGCATCATCTGGGAGGATGCACCAATGACTGTGGAACACTTCCTGCAGGACTGTCCCACACATGAGATGCTAAGAGCAGAGACCTAGCCTGCCAATGCACTGACGAGGGAAAGTCTCTTTGGATCTCTAGAGGGCCTCCACCGTACAGCAGCCTTGGTCTGTGCCTCCGGGGTTCCTGTCTGAGTGAATGAAGAAGAAGAAGAATCTGGGATGACAGTTTCCCCAACACAGATACGTGGTGTTGGGCAAGCTTGCCTGGTGTTGAGGAACTATTGATGAAAGCTCAGCTCTGGTGGGTTGATAGATGATCTGTGGGGACGACACACAACTTACAAAGCTGATTCTTCTCAGAGCTGGCATCTGGGGAAGGGAAACTGGTCAGTTTCTCAAATGCTTCAAACACAGAAAAAACCCCTTGTGAAGCCTGCAGATGTAGCGTTGTTGGGGGTTGACCAGCTGATCAATGCAGGTTTCTAGCATTGGCCAAACCTGTCTGCTGTATTGCAAGTGGAGAGTTAGCAGAGCAGAACAGTGTTCTGTGTGGGTTATCTTCCCCAACCAATATTGCTTGCAATTATCCAATCAAAACTGCTTTCCCGGATGCAAGGCTTGTGTCCTTTCCGAAATGGTGACTCGGATTACTGATGTAGATTCAACTATAAATTCGATCACACAGAGTATTCATTAGTTCAAACATGCAGAGAGAACTGAAAAGATTGAATTGCACAAAAGAAGTAGAAGCACGTGAGAGTAGCCGAAATTGGCTGGGGAAGGAAAATCATGTTTTATCAGGTGTGAACCAGAGTGAAAAACCTACAGATAGGCTTCTCCTGTACAGCAATGATCAATAACAGTACATGCATGTTAGCCATACTGAATAACCAACATTATGGACAGGTATCTATGTTGTTATTAAATCATTCTTGTCTTACTGCTAGTGTCTGACCGCTGCCAAAGTTTTATTCTGTATGGATCTCACAAATGTTTGCATTAGACCTACTGTTAATAAATTCTATTTCTAGTCAGCTCACAAGCTGAGAACATTTGCTTGATGTCTTAGCTTTGATTCTGTTTTTGAAACACGAATGTTGTTGTTAAAATTTTTTTTTTTTTTAGTCTTGTAAGCAGGAGGGTAAGGGGGAGCAGTGAAGATGGGGAGAAAAGGGCAGAGGGTCACTAAGAAAGAGGAGAAGACGGTGGTTGGGTGGGATGCTAGGTGAGAGAGTTAGATTAACTGGGCTAAACATCCACAAGGATACTTCACAACCATGTTTATGTTTCATGTATATGTTCATCGCACGGTGTGCACTGTGTTGATGTTGCAGGCTCCATCATCACGAGACAAGACCTGCTGAACTACCAGGCCTTGCTGAAGGAGCCGGTGCAGATCACTCTGAACTCTGGACTCAGAGTGTTCTCCCCTCCTCCCCGTCCAGTGGCGCTGTCCTGTCGTTTATACTGAATATTTTAGATGGTGGGTAGCTGCCTGACAAGATTGCAACATGATTTGATTTGATTTTTTTTTGGTATTACTGTCTCTATGGTCCTGCCCTTGCCATGTTGTAGTTTGAAACAGGGTGACAGTCCTGAGATAACCTCTGCTGTTGACGGGACCATAATTTTAATCTTAATCTTAACCTTGCCATGTTTCCATCCAAAATTGTAAATAATGTTAAAAAGAATTATAATGATAAAGAGCAATTGTTTACATGGCAGCATGATTCTGGTGTGTAATGATTTACATGCAGGTGATAATGGAGGAAAGAAAAGCCAGGATAAATTCTTCCTGGAATAAACATGGTTTTAAAACAAGCATGTAGAAAGACAAGAAAAGGATGGAAAACGGCATGCAGGTGACCTGTGTGCAGCAACACACTGCCATGTATATTGCTGCCAAATTAGAATTTATCGAAAGACGCAATGAAATAGTAATGTAGCGATGACTGTGATAAAAACAGATGATGCTGACGTTAATGATAAGTTCGAGGATGATGATGATAACAGTTACAACAGTGGTAAATAGCAACAATGGTAAAGGTAATGATAGTGATAAAAAGAACAATGATGATGATGATGTATTTATGCAGGTTACAACATGACAGCTTCAGACCTGGATGGCACAGAGCGGTCAGTGCTCACTATGCACCGCATCGTGGAAGCCTTCAAGTTTGCGTACGCCAAACGTACAGACCTTGCCGACGAGGACTTTGTCAATGTGACAGCGGTCAGTATCATTTCCATATCACAGGGGCGGGATTTTCCTCGAATCCGCGGATTTCCACGGTAGATCCTTGTTCATTCCACGTAACAGCGTGTCAGTTCTGCACGAGCGATCTGTGATTTGTGTCTTCAAAGACATTGGGTGTCATTTATCCACAAAGTGTTCGAAATTCTTAAATGGCTTGGATTCACAGTTAACTTGGTAACTTTTTTCGGTTTTGCAATCTTCAAAATGGCGACACGTCGAAGAGACGTCGTTTCATGTGGAGAAAATGTTTCAACTATACTTACTGTCTTTCACAACTTGGACCAAGTATAGATGAGAGGAGTTCTTTTCAACCTAATGGTACACAAAATTAATGCAAGATGTCCTGCTCCCAAGTTGTGAAAGACAGTAAGCATAGTTGATTTTTATAGCTTTTTGTGTAAAAAAAAGAAAATGTTGGCTTTTTTCCTTTACAATTCATTGATTTCTGTCTCAAAATGCACTAGATTGCACAGAATTGAATGTAGCAACCCAAAATTTTCCGCCGGGGGGGGGGGGTGGGGGGATGCCCCGGGAAACCTCCTAGACTGTTTCCTCTTTTTTTCCTTATGGAGAGTCCCACCCCTGATAACACCATCTTTCTCGGTCCATAGAGATGTTAACCCTTACGCTGGTTGTCGTGACATAAGTTGCGCCATTACGTCATGGCCGTCACTGGTTATCGGGACGCAGGGTGAACCTTGCGAGCCTAGTTTCAACGACACACACAGATACGAAACTAAGGCTCAGTGACAAACTAATTTGCATGAATGACTGAGCAAGCCCCGGAACATGGATTTTCAACGTTTTAGCTTAATTTATGGTTAGTAGAAGCTTGTAATGCTTAGCGCGACTAGACTCATCTGGCAAACAAAAATGGCAGCGCCCAAAGGAGAACGTGACAGCATTAGAAACTCGTTGGAAGATGTTTTTGCTGAATTTCTTGTGGAAAAAGAAAGTTAAGAAGAAGTTATGGGCATTTTGAATGAACTGGGGTGTGGTGGATGATAGTTGTGATTTAGGTCAAGCACCATGTAATCGTGATTTTGAGATCGACATGGACAATGACTGGATGAGCGCGTAAGGGTGAAGGGAATCTCAAGATGCCATTCAGTGGGGAAGAAAAACTCAATGTAGCGCTTCCAGATGATCCTGAATCTTTCAGACCTAAACGACAGTGTGGGCTAACTGTTACATTTGTTGATGGCGACCCTTTGTGTGTGTGTGTGTGTGTGTGTGTGTGTGTGTGTGCGCGCGCGCGCGTGTGTGTGTGTGTGTGTGTGTGTGTGTGTGTGTGTGTTATTAGCACATGATTTCAATGTGAAAAATGAACTGTACCTTATTCATTCTTACCTGGATTACCTGCATTGAAGATGAGCGTAATGCACTCTGACTTTCCTTTGAAAAAGGCTGTAACTTATTTCTGGATACTGTGGAACATCGTTGACTGGATTATTTGTGAAAAAACTCTTGAGAATGACAAGCAGGATGTGTCACCTGTTTTCGCCTATTATTTTCACATTCTAGACAGGTGAGCACCAAACCAAACGCTCACAAGCACACAGTTCTGTTTTATATTAGTCTGTAGTCAGTTACAAACAATTTTTATTCTGTATGTCATGTTCAAATACTAAGTGTTGGAAAGTTATGCATTTCATACAAATGTTACTATTTTTTCAAACTTTCCTTCTGTTAATTCACCAGACAACATGCTTAATAGTATGTTGTTAAATTCCATTGAAAAAAGTTAAGGGCAGATGGGATGGCAGTGGCTTGGAGTATTCTTAGGAGATGAGGGTCTAGAGGTGTTCTGGGAGGGGCTGGAGGTGTTCTGGATTCTCACCCCCCCACCCCACCCCCACCCACCCCCCCCTCCACCCCCCACCCCCACCCCCACCCCCAAGCCTGGTTCTGGAAATAAAATGTAAAATTGGCATTCTAGGGGAAAAAATCAAAGGAAGAAAAATCATTACATCCTGCCGGAAGAAGAAAACAAAAAAAAAAAAGGATTTTGGCTGCTTAGATGACCTGTTAAACAAAAATAAAAAAAAACCCCAGTAGCAACAACAAAAGCAGCACCAGCCGTACGCTCATTAATAGAAGGAATGTCATGGATGATACCAACAACACCCAGTTGCCATGGCATGGTGGTTTAGCATCATGTCAAACACTGCAGGTGTCTGCATCTGTCTGGCCTGGTTGTTGCCAGAATACACTTTGAATGGAAGCATAGAGTAAAGGCCTGTGATGTAGTATCACACCTGAATTAATCTCAGAAGCATTATTCAAAATAAAAAAAAAAGGAAATAAAGTTTCAAATTCTGTGGTCCTTTATGCCCGGCTATGTTGCTCACCTAAGTTTTGATTTTCTCTCAATGTCCAGGCCCCGTCATAAGATTCCAACAGTTGCTGGCAGGGTTAGAAACCACTAGGTATTTTTTTTTAAAGTGTTCTGTGGACAAGTAGATCACAAAACCTACTTGCACCCCACAGATTTCTACTTGCCCTCCCAAAGTAATGATCAACATGACCACTGGTAATGCAGACAAGTGAGAAGACAAAATGTAATGATGGCACGCTCTACACATATGTAAAATTTACTTGTGAGGGAGAAATAAAGCAGCAAATGTCGTTTTGATGCTAACCAACAACAATGCTGCCCTTCCCTGAAGATGGGGTATGGCTGCCTTGATGCCGGGATTAAAAATGGTCCTACACACAAAAACTCCACTCCCCTTGCTGGGTAGATGGGATTAATACTTGTCTGTCCCATATAAGGAGGATCCGCAGGAGTATCAACCTGCATACGCAGAAGAACACACCTTTTCACAGTGGGACAGCACACTCCTGGGATTGCATTCAGGAAAAAAAAAGAAGTGGGAGGTTGGGGTGTTGAAGGGTTGTAACTGTACAAGTGAAACGGAGAGGTGCAATCGATCAACAGCAAAGCTGAGTGGTAAGACGCCCCCCACTAAAAAAAACTGGTTGCCCAACGGACAAGTGGAAAGAAGGCATTGCCACCTGTCCACCAGGAAGTTTAGCTGTCCTAGACAACCAGTATTTTGAGCCATGTTTTTGGTTTCACCAAGTTCATCATGAAGACAAGCTGTTGGGTGGACATGGTGGCACCTGGTGGAGAGTTGGGGGGAGGGGGGAGGGTTCGGGAGAGGAGAGGGGCTCTGGCTTGATGACCAAAGCGTTTTCATTATTGAAAAGAATCATTTTCATTATTTATACGGGGCTTAGAAGGTAACAACCTGCATGGCTGTGGTGGATCAGATATACCAGCATCATTGGATGCCACCACAGTGACTTTTGACAGCAGCGCAGGGTTTTCTCTGGTGGGTTGCCTCTTGACGACCTGGTACTGATTGCTGCTTGTGGCAATGTGCTCTGCTGGTACTGGGGTGGTGATGGGGTGTGTCTTGGGGTTGGCTGTGTATGAGACGGTGCAACGAGCAGCAGGGGTGCAAAGCTACCCTTGGGGTAGGTGGGTTGGGAGGGGAGGGAGAGGGGAAAAGACACCGAAAAAGAGGGGGGGAAAAAGGTAATCCATAAATAATGCAGTGAAATGTTCTCCTCCCGCAGTCGCTTGTAAACAGAATGGTTGTGTTCATTTTTCTTTTTGTGCTGTAATTTATGTAGTAAATAAAATGAAAACATTAGCTTTCGCTTCCTAAGTGAGACGGTGTAAGGCAGATAACTCAGAGCCATGCTGATTGTGGTACCCATTCACCTATCATGCATGCAGATGGAAGGCAAACGGAAGCATTGCTTTGGAATTTTGTGGCTGCAAGTCACTGTGGAAGAAATGTTAGTGTATATCTCTCCTCCCCAACCCACCACATCCCCCCCCACCCCCCCTTCCTCCGGCATCCTCATGTAGGATAACCTTTCCTAATAAATCGGTTATTCTGCCAGTCATGTAAGCATTCCCGTTTGCACAGCTGGTGGCCAATTTGACGTCACACGAGTACGCTGACGAGATCCGATCCCAGATCACGGACAACTCGACGCACAACACGTCGTACTACGGGCCGACCTTTTACGATCAGCTGACCACCAGCACGGCTCACCTGTCGGTGGTGGATGCGGAGGGGTCGGCTGTGTCCGTCACAGACACCATCAATGGACAGTGAGTTGCATGTGCCATAAACGTTTTTTTTTGTGTGTGTGTGTGGTGGAGGGGAGGGGGGACGGTCAGGGGTTGGGAGAGGTGGTAAGAGGTGGAAGGAAGGGGAGAGAATGAGTGGGGAGGTGAGATGGGAAGGAGGCAGAGAAGATGTGGCATGAACAGGCTTTTGATAAAAACTCCATTCATGGTGTTAACCAGCTTGTGGCGTGAGGAAAGTTGCAGAAAAGGGAGACGAACTGTTGAATAACCAGAAGTGAATTTTGGAAGGGAGGTGACTCAGATATGTTAGGAGGTTTAGATTAGCTCCCCTCATCCCCTTAGTAACAAGTTTTTTTTGGCTCCTGATTGGAGAGGCCTGAACCAAAGTAGGAATGAGACACTTGTTTCGATGGGTAAGTGTATCTGAAAGCTACTTCTGGTCGGGAAATTCATATTCTAAGTGTATTTCTTGATCAGTTGGACTTGTGGACCGCAAACTGAATGTGATGTTGGTGTTCTGCCATTTGCATTCCTTTATTTATTATTTTTTTATTGTAAGGTCTTGCTTAATTTTTCTTCGTACCCTGTTTTTGACTCTGGAAACTGCTTTTAGATTATAGATTACCAGGAGTTACCGTCTGTTAAACAAGATGCAGTGAGATTATTTTGAAGAACGTGGAAGTAAATCAGAACTGAGCTGCACATTAAGGCCTACAAACATTGAAGTAAACAGCCTGTTTTTTTTTTTTTTTTTTTTTTTTTCAGGTAGAAAAAGAACAAACAAAACAAAGGGAATAAACATATAATGTGGAAACAAATAAATGCAGGTGAACAAGTTCATGATCACTTCGAAAAAGACGTACAGTGCAGAAAAAGAACGGGTGCAAGTGGGACAAATCGTCAGTCACTATGAAAATGACTCAACGGCGATGGGTTTGGGAGGAGAGGAACAGGAGAGACGGGATGAAGAGAATGCCATTGAAATACGGTTATCAAACACTTTGCTGGCAGCAGCTGGAATCATTGAATATCGTATTTTGAACAGAACCATTTGTTTATGCCGGACAAAAGTCGACTTTGGTCTTCTGGGTAGGACTGTTCAAAGGTCAAGGGTTCTCAGTGACTGTGGCAGCCCTCCCGCGGTATTTGTGTTTTATCAAGGAACATCACCCAACAAGTGTGTGGTGTTTCCTGCGCCTTCAGCTCCCTTCCTGTATTTTGTTTACATAATTTTTGTGATGTAATGCTTTTTATGACCGAGGAATTGTTTGCCTTTGCATGTTTCCCCCCACTGCTTTTGTCCCAGCTATCAATCGTCACTGGATATATATTGTACTGTATCGCTTCAGTTTTGGCTCTTACCAAAGAGGCTTGAGAACGGGGATTGTCTTCAACAACGAGATGGATGATTTCTCCTCTCCCAACATTACGAACGATTTTGGCTTTCCTCCTTCGCCGGCCAACTTCATAAAGCCAGGCAAGCGCCCCCTGTCGTCCATGTGTCCGGCCATCATTATCACTCCAGACGGGGATGTGCGCCTGGTTGTCGGGGCGGCCGGGGGGTCAAGAATTACCACTTCAACGGCTTTTGTAAGTTAGTGTGTGTGTCAGAGAGTGCATGTATGCATGTGCATGCGTGTGTACATTTTTGTTTCTAAGTCTTTGTTAAAAGTTGGAAAAGTGATAATATGATGTGAAGCAGCAACCTATAAGATCCTCTGGTCGTTCATGTTCTGCTCTTGTGGTTTCAATTTCTGCTCAGTGAGGCTTGCGGTTAGTTCACGTTGGTGTTTTCGGTATTGACATGTTCTTAGGGGCTGTTGTCGGTATTGTCATATTCATAAGGGTTATTGTCGGTATTGTCATGTTCTTAGGGGCTGTTCTCAGTATTGTCATGTTCATTAGGATTATTGTCGGTATTGTCATGTTCTTAGGAGTTATTGTCGGTATTGTCATGTTGTTAGGGGTTATCATGTGATGAAGGTGGCGCCACCCTCTGGAAGAGATCTCTCCTTGCTGGCTCCTTGACTAAGCAACTGTAGTGATCACTTGGGGCGCTGGGTGGTGTCCCGGCAAAATGCTGGATCAGCACAGGCACTACTGAACACTTGTGAAGTGAGTCAGCAGCAATGCAGTGTCTCCTCTGGTGGGTCGCCTCTTGGGGACTTGATATGAATTGCTCCCTGTGGCCTGCCAGGCCTTGGGCTGTGACAGGAGTCTTGGTGTAGCTCCACATGGGTGTGGCAGGAATGAATGGACAAGGGGTAAAGTCTTTGAAGCAGCGTTGAAAATGAAACACAGAAACAAAAGGTTCTCGTCTGAAAGTGCTCTAATGATCAGCTCGATTGAGTTTTGTCTGATGGAGAGGGTTGGATGTATTTTTTTCCCAACAGAATGCATTTTTCACAGCTCTGCCCATGAGTTAAAGGGTGATCACTCTTGATACTGGGGACTCTGGAGACAGTTTTGTTGCAGTTTCTTCCCTTTGACAGTTTATAGTTGGGTTCTGACTAGCATATATTGTTTCTCTGCCTAGCATATGTTGTTTCTCTGTCTCCTCTTACCCCCTGCCTAGCATATGTTGTTTCTCTGTCTCGTCTTTACCCCCTGCCTAGCATATATTGTTCGTCTGCCTAGCATATACTGTTTCTCTGTCTCATCTTACCCATGCCATATGTGTATATTATCTAGCTCTATATCTCATCTTACCCCCTGTCATATATGTGTATATTATCTAGCTCTATATCTCATCTTACCCCCTGTCATATGTGTATATTATCTAGCTCTATATCTCATCTTACCCCCTGCCATATAGATCTGCCTTCGAGAGGGATTGCGATAGTTTCCTCATGCAGCTAGTGAAGGGTTTTCATATTTATAATATACGTTTTCCTAGTTACTTCATCTTCAGTGGGTTTTTTTTTTTTTTTTTTTTTTCAAATCTTTGCGAAGTCATTACTATAATGATGGAAGAATTGTTAACCTGCACTTGTTTTTCCTCCACTACTTAATTGTTCAGCATTATATATATATATATATATATATATATATATATTATCTAGCTCTATATATATCGCATTTTTACCCCATGCCAGATATATATATATATATATATATATTATTTAGCTCTGTATCGCATTTTACCCTGCCATATATATATATATATTTTTTTTTATCTAGCTCTATATCTCATCTTACCCCCTGCCTAGCATATGTTGTTTTTCTGTCTCATCTTACCCCCCTGCCGTATATTACCTGGCTCTGTGTCTTGCCTTACCCCCCTGCCGTATATTACCTGGCTCTGTGTCTTGCCTTACCCCCCTGCCATATATTACTGGCTCTGTGTCTTGCCTTACCCCCCTGCCGTATATTACCTGGCTCTGTGTCTTGCCTTACCCCCCTGCCGTATATTATCTGGCTCTGTGTCTTGCCTTACCCCCCTGCCGTATATTACCTGGCTCTGTGTTTTGCCTTACCCCCCTGCCATATATTACCTGGCTCTGTGTCTTGCCTTACCCCCCTGCCGTATATTACCTGGCTCTGTGTCTTGCCTTACCCCCCTGCCGTATATTATCTGGCTCTGTGTCTTGCCTTACCCCCCTGCCATATATTATCTGTCTCTGTGTCTTGCCTTACCCCCCTGCCGTATGTTATCTGTCTCTGTGTCTTGCCTTACCCCCCCTGCCGTATATTATCTGTCTCTGTGTCTTGCCTTATCCCCCTGCCATATATTATCTGGCTCTGTGTCTTGCCTTAACCCCCTAGCATGTATTATTTCTCTTTCTCATCTTAGCCCTCTGCCATATATTATCTGGCTCTGTGTCTTGCCTTACCCCCCTGCCATATATTATCTGGCTCTGTGTCTTGCCTTATCCCCCTGCCATATATTATCTGGCTCTGTGTCTTGCCTTAACCCCTAGCATGTATTATTTCTCTTTCTCATCTTAGCCCTCTGCCATATATTACCTGGCTTTGTGTCTTGCCTTAACCCCTAGCATGTATTATTTCTCTTTCTCAACTTATCCCTCTGCCATATATTACCTGGCTTTGTGTCTTGCCTTACCCCCTCTCCCCCCCCCCCCCCCCATGCCATATATGTGACGCTCCGCCACGAAATGAGTCGCATTGTCCCTCACCGAGTTTTTCGCTAGGGCCGATTTTAGGCAGATGGGGGTCAGGTTATGGATTTTTAGATTTTAATGGAATATTAACCTACAGCCTTTCTTCTGTCTTCCATACAATATTAAAGTGTAAATATGTTTCTTTTTGCCGAAAAAAAACACTTTTGAAACACATAACCTCTTGTTTTGGCAGCTTACAAACCGATAAAATTGATCAAAATTGACATGCTCTCACCCCCGAAATATTGGAATGGACCTGTCGAATGATACCTCGTTGGAAAGGTCTAGACCTCTATTTTTAAACTGAAACCCTTTCAGGGGTCAATTTCCATGGTGTAAGCCAATCATCGTCCTTAAAAAAGGGGTATGACGTGTAAACAAAGCGTCACTAAGGTGGGATTCCCCACTGATGGTTGGCCCAAAAGCGTTCACATGACCAACACAAGCAACAATGGCGGCTTCCAAAGCGAGCACGCCGGAAAATCTTAGGGCTAATATTTGTGATTTTTTAACAAGATCGGCTCGCGATGCCAAATATTTTTCATCATCAGATGAAAATGACATTTACGGGCTGGTGACTGAATATTTCCTGGACGACGATGGCAGTGTTTTTCTACCGACAACGAAGAGGAAATGGGTGATCGAAGTGACACTGAGTGACTGACAGTCAGTGCTCCGAGACCGGCTCGGATCACGAAGAAGCACCTGCACTCGTCCAAGTTCAAGAGCCCAATCTGTTTGTGAATGACCGACATAGACAACTTGGACCTGATGCTGAAAGGCAGAAAGTTGAAGCTTTCGACTGCAAGTGTCGAAATCGCCATGTGGCAGGTGCAAGCAGTGTCGTGACTGACAAGCAAAGCAGTGAAACTGACAGTGCTGAGCCAGTGTCCAAAAAGAAGGGATGCATTGCACAGTTCACTTCTGATGAAATACTGGCAAAGAGAATGACCATGGCTGAATTATCTGAAGGTAAGCACACAATTCAGTTAATATTTACTGTCATTGCATAATGTTTGATTTGTGTTTAATTGTGGCAAGGTAAACATGATAAAACAAAAAGCATAACCTCATTGTGATGAGTCATGCACGCACACACACACACACACACACACACACACACACACACACACACACACACACACACACACACACACACACACACACTCACTCACTCACTCACTCACACATACATAATGTTATGCCCACACACATATTCATACAGTGATTCTATTAAACACACACACAATGTATTATGCACAAGATGTACACACACACACACACACACACACACACACACACACACACACACACACACTCACATACACTCACATACACACACAGTACACACACACCATAAGCTTAAAGCTGATGTAGCTGAACAAAAAATAATCATAAAGACTAAAGAGAGAAGCCCTCTCTGTTAAATTTAATTGTGATCAATATGTTTTGTTTTCAATTAAAAATGCATTATGCTGGTACGTGGTAGTATTATGTTTATGTATCTGTATACTATGTGTGTCAGTTGCATGATTAAGTAATTGCACACTGTACAATGTGTGTGTGTGTGTGTGTGTGTGTGTGTGTGTGTGTGTGTGTGTATGCTTGTGTGTGCTTTGTGTATCACTTGTGATGAATGAATGATTGTGCAGTGTAGTGCATACATTGATTTGTGTGTGTGTGTGTGTGTGTGTGTGTGTGTGTGTGTGTGTGTGTGTGTGTGTGTGTGTGTTTTCTGTATGCACACATGTGTAAATGAGTGGGCAAGAGGCTATTTTAATAGTGTGTGCTTGTGTGTTACTGTGTTTTGGTTTTAGTGTGTATTGTGAGGTTCAAATTAACCAGGCATTTGTAATAACTAACTCTTTCTAAGGTGACTCAAAATAAGACCTTTTTTCAGCTGAGAAGGACATGGTGCTGCTTGGAATGCTTGCGTTTACCCCATGAACAACTCGGAGATCACTGTGGGCAAGCCTTGTCGCCAGAAGACCAGAGAACATCAGCGCACAACATACACTGTCGACTTCAAGATTGTCTGCAGGGAAGTTTATTAAGTTTATTTATGGGTAAGCAAGTAACACTGAATCAGAAATTTGCAGAACTAGAACTTCTAGTTTTATTAATCCTTATTTTTTTTTTTCTTTTTCTCTCTCTTTTTTTTTTCCCAATGGAGTCTTTTATTTTTTTTATTTTCCTCCTCACCTTACTCTTTTCAGTTTTTGTGACTCAGATCTCATCATGCATATCTGTCTGTTTCACAACTGATTAACATTGTCTACTAGAATTAAATTTTGATATTTAGCTTATAAAATATAAATTTAATTTTACTTTTTCGCCTTTTTGTTTTAAACCTTTTGGTTATAGTGGTGTATTAAAATGGAAATATTATGAACATTTCATTTACAATTCATTAATTTCATTTTATTTTCAACTGAGTATTTTATACTAAATTGTCATTTTTCCTAGGCAGAAATAATTTTGTGACTGCTGCATAAAGACTCTTTGAAACAAACAAAATGTCAAATGTTTAGCAGCTTTTAGTTTGTGAACCATTGATTTAAATCTGAATCAAGAAGAATTTTGTGTACACTGTTTATGATTGAAGTAATTGCTAACAGTTACACACACTTTACTAATAAACACTTAAACAGACTTCACACTGAGACAGCTTACAGTAACATCATTAACACAAAGGTTGATTGAAATCATGGCTAATTGTTAAACACACTCCTAATAAATCTAAAAAAAAACTTCACACACGACACAGCTTACATTAACTTTTTTTTTAGCTTACAATAACATTATTAACACAAAAGTTGATTGAATTCACTGCTAACAATTACACATGCTTTACCAATAAACACTAAAAATTACAGACTTCAACTTTACCAATAAACACTAAAAGTAAACAGACTTCAGACACATACAGACACAGGTTGCCTTTCTTCAAGTAGAATGATTAATTCCTGTTTTCTGGTAAGTGTTGCTAAGAACAGAATTCAACACTGTTTCAGGATTAGTCAGAACAAGCTGACCGCTTTGCTGCGTGTGTGTGTGTGTGTGTTTCAGGTCACCGTTTGCTTGGGAAGACTTCTTTCTTCAAAATTTGGCAGCAGCACCTTCCCTTCATTGTTGTTGGAAACCCAGTGACGGATCTGTGCTGGCAGTGCAAACAAAACATTGAGAAGATCCGTCGCAGTACTGGTCTCCCCGAAGAAGAGAGTGGTGCCAGGCTTCGGGATCAGCTGGCTTACTTAGAGGTTGTTGAGGCAGAGCGGACATTTTACAACAGGCAGGTGGACCACAGCAAAGCTGCAACAGCTGCTGCCAAAATCACTGAGCTGGGACCCCATCCTGCCAACAGCTGGCCAGCCAGGATGCATTACAGCTTTGACTTTGCCCAAGTCCATCTGCCCAGCAGCCCTCTCCAGCCTGGTCCTATCTACTTTTTGGTCCCCAGAAAGTGTGGCATCTTTGGAGTCTGCTGTGAGGGTCTTCCACAGCAGATAAATTACCTCACTGATGAAGGCATGTCCAGCGGCAAGGGGTTCAGTATGGTGCTTTTCTCTGCTGCACCATTTTTTCCAGCATTTTCGATTTTGGCACTGGGGAGATGGAGGTGGATCTACACTGTGACAACTGCAGCGGCCAGAACAAAACCAAGTCCATGTTGTGGTACCTGGCCTAGCGACTCATGCAGGGCCTTCACACCTCCATCACGTCAACTTCATGCCTGCCCGCCACACCAAATTTGCTCCTGACTGTGTGTTCAGCCTCCTGAAGCCACGCTTCAAACGCTGTGAAGTTCACTGCCTCAACGACCTGTGCACCACCACCAAGGGTATCAATCGGGCGCAGATCATTGGCACAGAGGCTGGGGAAGAGAAAGTCATGGTCTATGACTGGCAAGCATTTTTTTTATGTGTATTTTAAGGCAGTGAAGGGAATGAAAAAATATTTTCATTTCCGTTTTTCCTCAGATGCTCCTGGAACTGTGTATGTGAAAACCACACCGAGTGCAGAGGAGGAACAGATCCAGCTAGCACACTGTGTGGACACTGCCAGGCGTGGTCTGGTCAGTCTCCCTGCCCGAATTCAGCCCCCTGGATTGTCAGCTGACCGCAGAGAGTACCTACGCCAGCACATCAGACCCTTTGTCAGACCTGACGCACAGGACATTCTCTGCCCCTAAGCCCCTGCCCATGCCCTAGTCACTAGTCCAGTACTGTGAGTAGAACATTATCTTCCTGTGGGAATTACTGTTCTCATGTGTGTTCAAACTACTTCATATGGTCAGAGAAGCTGCATTCTACTGCCACGGTCAGTGTAGTGTCTTTTTTAGGTTATGTTTTTTTTTTTTCTTTTTTGAAATTTTCCTTTATTTTCTGACTTAAGATCTAACAGTAACACTAGCAGTTACTGAATAAAAGAACACAAAAGGTTACCTCAAGTAGTATGCTTATGTGAATTAGTTTACTGATATATAATTTAAAGCAGCTTATTCTTTTCTCTGTGTTATTTTTCAATTTATCCAAAGTTTATTTTTTGAATAAAATCTAGAAATGTCAATATTTGTTCCTAAAAGTTTGTGTGGTGATACAGAATGATCATGCGCATGCTTGTGCCAAGTTTTTCAACAAGATATCTTAATTAGAAGTACCTGGTTGCTATGAACATGTTTTGAAACTTCGGCTGCAATTTCTCTTTTTCGCTGTATTGACGGGGTCTAAACTTCAAATCACAATCACTTTGCCAAAAATAGTTCGATTGTCTTTTTTATTGGAGAGCATTTTTATTTTAGATGACTCATTTTGTGATGGAGCATTACATATATATGCAAGCTTCCGACTGCACAGCATACACCAAGCAGCGCCCACTTCATTTGTTTTCCACAGCCATTTTCTCAACAGACGATTCAATTCGTCCATGTCATCCATCATTCATTTCCGCAGACCTGCCAACCATTACGAATTTCGCGTAATTTATTACGCCCAAGTGATGAATCTTACGCCCTTACGCATTTAGCCAAAAAATTACGCATTGAAAGTTTTCAAAAAAAAAAAAAAAAAAAAAAAAAGGACGAAAAAATCGGCTTATGTACAGACACGCACGGCGCCGTGCGTATAACCAGTAATCTTCAAGAAGCGTTTCCTGTCATGCGCAGTTCGTTTCACCATCTTTACCGTTCAGCGAAGTTGGCGTCCTTTTGAAGTTTGAAGTTACGAAAATGCCCGAAAACGTGGAGCAGAAAGTTCTGGACAAGATGTGAAAAAGAAAAAACTTGGTTTAAAGTCCCGAAAAGAATACTCGGAAAAATTCCCCTGCATACGACCTTCGGCTAAAGGTGTAAATTGTGCAAGGTGTACCACTTGCGATTTGGACTTCACAATTTCCCATGGTGGATGTGAAGCGTCACCTCGAGTCACGCAAGCACATCGACTCCTCTCACATGCCGAATTCTTCCAGCATCACACAGTCTTTCAGACTGTAGACACCTCGAAAGAGGATGAAATGAGGAAAAGGGTAATTCGGGCTGAAGCATTGGTGGCCGGATTTTTTGTCGAGTACATCATCGCTCTTAGCGCAGCCGACCATGCATCCCAGCTTTTTAAAGAAGCGCTCTCTCAGATTTTTTGGAGATCGCCCAAACAGTTCAAGAGCGGTGAACAAAGAAACACACATTGTGAGGACCCTTGCCATGTGGGACTGCAGAATGGACCGTTTGTGTTGGGGACTGATGGAAGTCGGGGGGGGGGGGGGGGGGGGGGGGAACAAATTCTTTCCTGGGGGTGTGTGAGACTTACAAAATCAGCCAGCTCCACATGCACAGAGTCAGCAACAGCAGAGAACATTTTTGAGGTGTTTTTCTGGTGCACTATCAGGCCTTGGTGTGCCATGGCAGAACTGCCTGTCTTTGGTTTGTCATAATACAACTGTGTTGACTGGCAAGAACAATGGTGTCATTGCATATGTTCGCATATGTTTCCAGTGCATTCTACATTTTCATAATTTGTAAAGATTTCTTGTGACACTTAAAAAAGAAAAGGTTGTTTGAAGAAAAGTCAAGTTCACATAAATTGTGCGAACCATTTCATCGCATCGTGTTTGTTTGCAAAAAGTAAGTGTCGCGCTTGATTACTCTTAGCTGTCTGAAATTACACATTTCTCTCTCACAGAGCTTCAATTCTTACTCATTGGTCTCTTAGGGGGTTGGCAGGTCTGATTTCCCCACGTGTTTTTCTTCAGGTCACTGTCAATCTTCCATGCCTCCACTTCGTCGTTCATGAGTTCCATTTTTTGACAAATATAAAGCATGATGACATGGTCTACACGCACTGAAAAAAAAGATGGCGGATTTCAAATATGAGTGGCGCGAAAAACCTGAATCGAAACACGCAGACGGAAAAGAGGGGGGGAAAAAAAAAAAAAAAAAAAAAAAAAAGAAAATTTGCTATATGGAATTCCGTATCAATAGGGAAGGTCTCCCACCCCTGGTATTATGACTGTGATAGATGAGATACCAAAGGTGAATGCAGTATGTACCGTGAGGTTTTCTAAAGTGGATGAACTATGTATTGTGATAGATGAGATATCAAAGGTGAATGAAATTTGTACAGTGAGGGTTCAAAAAGTGGATAAACTATGTGTTATGTGATAGATGAGATATCAAAGTATGTATCATGTGGTTTTTAAAGCGGGTAAAACTGTAATACATAGCAGATAGATAAGGTTTCCAAAGTGTATAAATACAACATGGATCATGAAACAGATAGATGAGATTCCAAAAGCACTTTATTTTAAAGTGAACTGGGGGTGTCTGTAGCGTATGTGTGCGATATTTTGGTCAGAGGAAAAACGACTGTGTGTGTGTGTGTGTGTGTGTGTGTGTGTGTGTGTGTGTGTGTGTGTGTGTGTGTGCACAAATCAGGGCGTGTGTGTGTTTGTGCATATGCTTACGTGGGGGGGGGGGGGGGGGGGGGGGGGGGGGGGCTAATTGGTCACTTTGGTCACTTTAATGTATATCGGAGATTTTAACTATTTTTGTTGCTAATTAGTGTCCTGGGTGCCTGTGTACCTTGTACAATGTAGATGACTTGGGGGGGGGGGGGGGGGGGTTCAGTTCCAACTAGGGGGGGCAAGTTCCAGCTAGTCCTGGAATGACCCCGGGGGGTAAAACTAAAAGCAGGCTGGCCCAGATTTACCCCGGGGTAAGTTCCAGAGGGGGGAGTAAGAATAGGCTGTTACACCCGGCACCAAGGAGAACTGCTTTACGTGTCAGAAAACGAAGGTGTGCACTGACAAGGGTCACAGTGTCAAGAGTGTGTTCAGGTGCCTGGAGTGGTATGCAAAGTATATTTGTGTAAGTGAACCTATCTTGTGCAGTTTCATTAGCAACAGAGTCAAAAAGTGCAGGCACACTCAGTCACAGTAGCATTCCCACTAAACACACAGCAGTGGGAAAACAGTAGAGCTGCTTTCTGTCTTTTTTTTTTTGTGTTTTTTTCTTGCCAACATCTTTCCATGGGGCCTGCTTTAGGACCAAAAGCTCTCCATTTTTTCTTGTTTAGCTGGTACAAAACATATGAAGAAAAAAAAAAAGCAAACACATTTACAGTTACATGATTATGCAGTGCTGACACCATGTTTCTGATAAATAATAGGTGTGTGAAAATGTGTTTATTTAGTCCTAATAGAACAGTGGTCAGTGCAGAGAAATTGAAACAATAAGAAAATCTGAACGTATCTTTTTTTTTTTTTTTGAACGTTTTGTTTCAAATTACCACTTTGGACTGTTATTTTCATAAAGTAAGGGTTCCTGATGTTTTTTTCATCAGTTTCCTGACTTAAAATGACTTAAAACTCTTTTAAAATAAATTTCTTTGTAAAAATATGTGAAAATCATGTGCAGAGTTACTTCCCTCCTAGTAACATTTCCATAGGAAGTTGCCTCAAGACTGAGTGAGAACGGGTTAATGTACATAAAACCCGAGCAAGTTGGCTAGAGTCCATGAAAAAAAAAACTACCAAAACGTACTCATTGTGTTCTAGAATAAAGTGGGACCCTGAAACAGTGAAAGATTTAAGATACCCAGCACTTGGCCAACATGTGAGGTAAAGCATTGCCAGACACTGAACTGAAGGACAAAATAAAGAGCTGATAGCTTTGTTTATTTTCAGTCTAAGAGAAATATTACCTTGGTTTGGTGGGGGGGAGGGGGGTCGTTGTTCGGAATTCGTTGATTCTTCCAAAGCTGATTCACCAATGGATTCAACTGCCTGATTCTTCTGACGACTTCATGGGAGATCTCCAGAAAGCAAGTGCGTTTTGGGTTTGTGCAGAGCTGAAAACAGAAAAGACGACAAAGTCAGTAGGAAGACAGTGGTTTAAAGTACAAAAAGACACTGCTGTAAATGTTCCCAACATTAAAACATGTTTGATGTATGCTATAATTACTTGAAAAAGAAACCTGTATTACTCTAGATGCATAAATGGAAAAGCTTTTGCACATAATTTTACCTTTTTTTTTGTTTTCATGTCTGCACTATCGTATTCAACTCACACAAGAATGAATAACCCATCTTGCACACATATTTCAACGCACAATACCTTTGTTGAGGACAAAGCACCATCAAAAAAGCAAGCAAAGATCTACTGGTTGAACCTTTTCTGTACAATCAACGCTTTAGATTTGGAAACGAAGTCGTTCAATCAACGACCTGGACAGACTGTGGCATTCAGTACAGAGCTTCTTATTTTTCTTTAAAGATTTTTGTGTCTAACAGAATGTAACCGTCATTTCAAAGTCAGCATTGATCTCATGATGCATGATGGTTATTTATCATGTATTCGACAACACATGACCAAGCAAACACAGTTTATGAAAATATAACAAGCTTGACTTTCTGTGTGCTGTGGAATGATCTGAAATGATGTGGTGAAGGCATGTACCTTTATCACAGCATACCATACATGATGACATAGCTCCTAACTGTTGGAAAAGTGGAGGGTACTTAGAAACCGTAATAGCTGGATAGAATGTTTTCAAAAATATACATAAAATTTCTAAGTAAAACTGAAATGGTTTCAATTGTGGATTGTTCATCCACTTTGGGGTACAAATACTGTCGAAAGAAATGGCTGTGCTTTATGACCACTCTTGCACTTTCTGCACACACAGAAAAAAAATCTGACACCTATTTTGTCTATTATAAAATTCTAAAATCATTCCAAAAAATAACCTTTTCACATAAATAATTGAAAAATGCACAGTGACATCAAATTTGACTTAGAACTTTGTCATTTTACCTACTGGTTGTTGTGTTATCTAACCTCAGTAGAATACACTAGCTTAACAGTATTTGAGAGATGATTCTTCTGTACGTCGTTTATCCCCCATTCCCACGATCAAGTCGCCCTGTATTTCCAGCAGTCAACATCCGGCCCTACAATCATTCTAAATAATGATTTAGTTGCAAAGTGTGACAACTGCAGGCGGAAATCTAAACAAATCTTAAATAAATGTCAGCGAACCGCCAAGAGAAACGTGGACAAACAAGTCAAAAGACAAAACACGACGGTTTCCAACCTCTTAGGTCTTCTTCAGGCAAGACAACAAATTGGACAATGGAAATGAACGAGTTTGTCACTTAGCTTGATCTCTTCAGCGCGCAAGGTAGGCGTTGATTCAACGCCAGTCAGTCAGCTTAACATCAGTAATCTGTGATGTTTCTGAAGGCTTTATCCAGGATGCTTTTTGCGAGCAATTAAACAGATACGATTTGTTGTCAAGAGAACAGTTTGGTTTCCCCAAGGGACACTCGTGTGTAACACAACTACTTGTTACATTGAATGACTGGTTAGTCATGTTAGATAAAGTACCTGTAAGCAGTTTACCTTGATCTGAGAAAAGCTTCTCATACAGTCCCCCATCATAGACTGATAAGCTGGCTGGACATGGTATAAAAGGAAACCTTTTATCATGGATAAGTGATTTTTCAAATGAAAGATCCCAATTCCTAAGTGTCACTGGCATCCGTTCATTGAAAGTAAGGGTGACAAGTGGTGTACCACAAGGTAGTGTCCTGGGCTCAACGCTGTTTATATACTCTATAAATAACATGCCTGGAGAGGTTGATTTTGAGATCAAAATTTATGCAGACAACACCAAGGCTTACTCAGCAATTCGAAATACTTAAGACAGAGATCATTACAAATGTCTATACATAAACTGGTTGAATGGACTAATACTTGGCTGTTGCAATTTAATTATGAGAAATAACAATCCACATTATGAATATGTAATAAAGGAGAATGGTTTAACACGGGCACTGGACAGTGCAGCCGCTGAAAAGGATCTGGGGGTAACCATGGACCCAGAATTAAACTCTGATTCACATATGTGACAGTGACAAAACGTCATGGTGGCATACCCTTGTGTGTTTGTTTGATTGGAAAAATAAACTATCCAAAACATTTTTCCCCTCTTTCTTTGGGTGTATTTTTGTTGCTTGTATCTTAAAGAGATAACTGCCACAATATCAGGGAGATATACTGGATTGTGTCGATAAAACTGATTTTTATTTGAAAAAAAAAACAGCTGAAATCAGCCAGGCCAAAATGGGGACATCCGCCCATATACCGCAAACAACATGTCCCTACAGCCCTTGCATAATCGTAATGAAAATGTGAACATATGAAATGATAAAACTACATTTTGGTCAACGTTTTTGTCCTGAAACCACATTCACTTGCTCTTTAGTGAAGTCTGAGTCGAATCCAAAAGAATACTTGGTCGTATGTGGATCGTCATGTCCTTGGAGACATGCCCTTTTAACATCTCACTACTGCTTCCTGTTTTACCGGGGTCCGATCCAACGTTTCGTATTTTTTACAAACCGAGGTGTGTCACTGACACAATAAATCCACTGATTTAGCGGTTTGGTCAGCGTACTTTTTCAAAAACAGAACAAATTTACTGTGCACTGGGCTGTCTGACATCACCGACCTTTTGGGGGTAAAAAATATACCGCACTGCTCGTTTCAGCCATTTGCAATTTGTATCCGTTTGCCGGGTCATGTGTTTTTCAACAGACACAAAACCAGGAGCAGACGATGTCAGAAAGGCGAAGAATCAGTAAACGTTTATTCATGTCCACCAATGTTTACCTTGACACAACTGACTCTTAGAATCACACATGAGCAAAATATAATGAAAAACATTTCTGACTGGCCTTGTGGTGAACGCCAACTGCCTTTAAGGTATGTGCGAAACACTGCTGAACACGATAGAGCCAACCGTTACGTAGGCGGCTTCATTTCCAATCACTACATTTGAATTTCCATCAATTCCGCTGTTACTACTGTCCCCACCGAGGAAATGCTAGAAATCACATCAGACGCTTATGTGTTTTACCTGTAAGGAAGTAAAACCGATCACGAGCGATAAATTAGATTTGGTTATTCTTATGTTTTATGATATTGTGAACCGTGATAGAGGGGCGTCTCAATGGTTAGATACTTCAATATTATAAACTCACAGTCAGTTGTGAATATTTTCCTAAAGTTCTAGCACTGTGTTGTTCAAAAATTTATCATTTCATAACAGATGTATCATATATGTATAAAGTTGAGTGAAAAGTAAGAGTTTGATATTAAGTTAACTGCTATTACTGTTAGAATGACTGATCAAGTGTACAAACACAGTTTTAATTTGAAATCAGATTCAAGGCATTCTGAGTTATCTTTTTTTGAATATCCAATTCAACCGAAATTCCTGGAGTAATATTTCAGCCCATCCATAAGCCACTCCCATCCCCACCACAGAAACACACACACACACACACACACACACACACACACACACACACACACACACACACATCCTAGTTTAATGTCCCGTCACACAAATTGGTGACTGAAGTGAAGACATTTTGAAATGATTTTTTTTTTTTTATTTATTGAGATGTCAACATGAGAGAGAGAGAGAGAGATCATCACCTGTGTAATAAAAAAATGAAGAGAATCCGCAAAGGGGGATGGAAAGAGAATTAAATGTAATAAGGAGCAAGCAGAAAAGAAACAAAAGTGTAATAAAAGAAATGGAAAGAATCAGCAAAGGGGGATGGGAAGAGAATTAAATGTAAAAGGAGAAAGCAAAAAAGAAACAAAAATATGACCTAACTGGATGATCTGTAGCGCTTAAAGATAAAATGAAAAAAAATAACGATTTATTATGCGAATGATATATTTGATTACATATATGTACAGTACACGATACAGTTCCTGTGAAGCTGTCTTTTCCGATTTGCTTTGTAAACCTTGTACAAACTCTTTGTCAGTGTCAGTCAGACTGTAGCATTGTGCAAAGCTTTCTTGATTGTTTATGAACTGATCTGTTTTAAAATTCAATATCAAGTTGTTCCAATAAGCACTTATGGTTGTCCGCAAACATGTGGACTGCAGTGGCTCATCATACCAAAGCACCTGTATATGGGATTCTCCCTCCTAATTTTCACAT
Source organism: Conus betulinus (assembly GCA_016801955.1). Classification (NCBI taxonomy): domain Eukaryota; kingdom Metazoa; phylum Mollusca; class Gastropoda; order Neogastropoda; family Conidae; genus Conus; species Conus betulinus. The sequence continues at coordinate 25,987 of JADBJO010013624.1, forward strand.
TTGATTGACTTAAAAATGAATAAGTATGGCTTGACCATGATCCTGTTTGCTTTTGAAACTGATATTATTCATGTTTTTATTGCATTTATGCTTACTGTTGTAAAAAAAAAAAAAGATCCACTATTCTTTTTTATGTCCATACAGAAAAGTGTTACAACTGCCCTTGTCCAATGTTTCAAGAATTAAATTAACAAAAGATACACTGACTTTGTGCATGCTTACGTTTTCTTTCAAATGAGCAGGCTGACTTGTTTTATGTTCCTGAGCAGCGGTAGTGGATGATTACATAATACACCATAATGCACAAACATGAGCTGGTGTCAGATGTGATGACAGACATGAAAACTGTACCTCATTTTTCACTTACAAACTGACAGAACTGCTAACTATACACAGCATCTTAGTAATATCCCGCGTTCAGAAAGCCCCAGTTTCACAACCCTTGGTCTGACATTACTGTACTGTTGCAGACATTTTTCATGTCCAGCAACACAACTGATTTATCACTGGGTGATCTGATAATTTTCATGTCATTAAAAAGTATCATGCAAGTTATGTTTTTCATTCTATTTTCATGCATGTGAAAGGTGTAACTTTCAAGAATTACAGAAAATTTTTACCCGTTTCAAGTTTTGAAATTCTATTACCCAAGTCCCATTTTTGTTTTTTTTGCACGACCTTTTGCCACTGGCTCATATATATAATATTGTGGAAAAAAGGAAATCAAATTTCTGGTCTGTTTTTGTGAACTAAATGTGTTACAAACAAGTCTCCTGAAATAATGGTTCCATTGTTCAAACCTTTAGTTGGATATGGGAACTTGGTACATAAATATGATTGAAGGCATTCAACGCAGATTCACCAAGTGTATAACTGGTACTGGAGATCTCGGTTACGAGGAGCGTATGGTTCTACCTAGGTTGCGCAGCCTAGAATTCAGGCGACTAAGAGGTGATCTCATCGAAGTATTTAAAATCATGAATGCACAATATTTATAATAATCCCTGCATTACCTCTTCCCTGTTCACCTTGGCTATCACATGACTCGTCGGCACAACTTCAAACTTAAAAAGACCAATTTCGTAACTAACCAGTTCCACAGTTGTTTTTTTACTAATCGTATTATATATTAATCCATGGAACAACCTTCCACTATTAATGCATCATCAGTTAACGCCTTCAAAAATCAAACTGATAATTTTTTTTTTAAGGACCACATACTTTCCATTGATTTAAAACTTTATTGAAGCGGTGATAAATGTAGTATACACTATGCCTGATTTAACCATGCGGCAGTCACTATGTAGTTATCCAAAAGCATATTAATGGGCACATAATGAGGGCAAAAGGCTAAAAAGTGTTTACCCTACACTTTAAAAGGGTGGCTTAGTGTGACATGTCTATCCAGTGTTTTAACTGTTCCTAGTATCGTAACTACTTCTCAGACACACAAACACATGCACACCCACACACAGTGCAACTCACCCTTCAGTAGCTGGGACGGCGAGTAGTGGTCAGTCTGCGACATGCTCTGTCCAGGCCGTTCGCCCGCGTCAGAGGGTCAAGCAGCTAATGGTGTGACCAGGGGAAGGCTATGAATGCCACGTCTGGTCCATCAGGTACTGAGGTAGTTGGCTGGGCGCGGAGACTGGTTGCAGTCCGCACCCAGGTCAGCAACGGGTGTAGTCACAAGGAGACGCCTCACGTCACTCGCGGCTTGGCGTAGGGACGGGCGTCGGCTTGGGTACTCTGCAGGGACTGTTGAAGACTTTCTGTAGCCGGGAGCTGGGCGCCTGAGATGTCGACTCGCCGGGGGCTGCAAGTCGAATGCCCAGCTTAGTCGTTGCCCTGTCGTCTGCTGATAAGTGAGTTGTGCTCATGCGAGGTGCACCTTCCGGTTCCGGTATTGAATCGGGTGCGTATGCAAGGCTTTTAGCCTATAACCAAATATATCTGTGATTGTCTGAAAAATGTCCGATAGGCCTACCTACCGATGCTAAGCCGATTTCAACTAATTTTAATCGAACAAGAAGAACAATTGTGTTCTGAACGTTTAATCCTAAAACTTCATGTAATCATTTGTTTCTTCAATTAACTATGCTAATCTTTTATCAAAACACCTCAAAAGAAACATAACATACCTGATTTAATATCTGCATAGGAATTCTTGGTGTCGCTTATTCCCACCATTTTCTGAACCACTCAACTAGCATGCATTCGTTGTTACTTCCGTTTATACTTGTTTTCCTTCATTTTCTTATTTACCACCCACAGTAACAATAATAACAAAAGACACTAACTACCTGTAATAAAATAATAATGAAGAATTATCATTAAACAATCTTAATAATTTTGATCTGCAATTTTGACTTTCCACCCAAAACAACTAAATAAAGTAGCTAACTTACCCAAATCGACTACCTTACGATATTGGGAAGGTTACATGAAACTCAAACTGAAAACCGAATCCGACAGAGAATGACGCCACATTTGAAACGGACAAGGCAAGACAGAAAAGGCACCGGTGCATCGTGATTGTTTTAAGCTATTTCTTAATCAATGGTAAAAAAAAAAAAAAAAAAAAAAAAAAAGAGGCCTGTGACAGACTCATCGGTTTTAAACAGGGAAACCTGCCAGCCCTGTTTTGTTGCACACAACACTGCCCTTCGTGCGCATGCGCGGTGGAAGGGTTATGGAGGATTGAAAGAACTGAGAATCAGAAAACAACAAAAATTGAAGTTTTTACGTGATAATAGAGAGTGACATTCCATCATATCGCTTTAAGATCTGTATGAAGGACTATTTATTGAAGTTTTCCATCAATGTTTCACACGTGCCGACGGAAATAAGACAGAATTCAGCTATGTCTGGTGCCGCTTACACAGTTCACAGTGTTGGCAACCTGGATTCGCTCACCGCAGCTTTTTTTTTTTAATTTGACTTGAAGATAACAAGGACACTTGAATCGACGTGTGTGCTGTGTGTGGACTTATTCTGCTTATTCTACAGAAACTTAACGTGTGTGTAAACTTGGATACCCCCGCACGTGGACTATTTAGTGCATGCTGTTGTTATGCAGCCAGCAAGGAACTTTTCTGCCGAACCAAAACTCGCCTACCCCTCGGCTGTCCTCGAAGTGGAGTACGATACGCTGAAAACCCAGCCTCACAGCACAAACCAGCACATGATACACTGCCACACATAATCCTAGAGTTGAGTATGTTTCACTTTTTGTAGCATGCAGAAATAATAACCATGGCTGACAAGAAGCGCGCCATGTCTGAGACAAGTTCAAAGGGTCGCAAAGGATCAAGTACAGGCAATGACCACACACAATCCAACCAGAACAACAACTGTTGCCACTGCACAATTCCAGTCAGTGCCCGAGACAAGGCACTCCAGTGTGAGATATGTGATTTGTGGTTCCACATCGCCTGTGTCGACGTTGACGACACAACTTACAAGGCCTTTAAGAAGGATGGTGGAAGGCCCACCCCACAATTGCACTGGTTCTGTGGTCAGTCCTGCAACCGAGTTATCCACAAGCTTCTCAGTGGTATGGAAGATCTGAGGATAGACATCGCCGAACTCTCCAAGAACGTGGCAGCCATTGCCACCACTGTGAACCAGACATCAGAAGATGACCTCCACCAGAAAATGGTTGAGAAAATTACAGACATCATAGATGAAGCCATCTTGAATATCACGGACCACACAGCAGACAGTAGTATAGACAGTCCCATGGAGACTCAAATCGCTGACATTGTGGAGAGCAAGACAGCAGAAAAGATAGCCGAAATGGAAGACAGGAATTGAAGAAAGACCAATCTAATCATCTTCAAAATCAAAGATAGTACTGCCACTGAATCAGTGGGTAGGAAGGCAGAAGACACAGAGACCGTAAAGAAAATCCTGAAGATCTGAATATCCCTTTTCAACCAATGGACATCAGAAGACTGGGGCAAGCCAAAGAAGAAGAATATGAAGGTCCCCCCAAGACCAGTGAGACTAACCTTCGCCACTATGACACACAGACGAGATTATGCGTGCCTACCATAAAAAGAGGAAGAAACCACAAAAGATGCCGCTGCAACTCCCATCTGTGACATGAGCATGAGAAAGGATTTGACCCCCACAGAACGCAAGGAAGAGACAGCACTCTATAAAGAGCTTCAAGAGAAGAGGACTCAGGCGTTGGGGGACGACAAAGCGAAGTGGGTGAGGTGTGACAAGCGCGTGGTCTTCCTCGGGAAACCACCAGATCAGGCGGCCAAGGGAGGTTTGGGGTAAAGAAACTCTCAATCCCCAGTGCACATAGTTTTAAAAATTCTTCATCTTCATCATCTTCGTCTGCTTTTGAATGTTCGTCCAACCACCAGAAAACACAGGCAACGCTTCCTTGAAATCATGTACGTGCCTCTATTGCGATGTGGATTCCTTACTCAACAAGCTACAAGCCCTTATCAGCATTTACAGTCGAATGCCGTCTGGATGGGTCAAATAAACTACTGCTTGGATTAATCTACAGAAGCCCCAGCTCACCTCCGGAAAACATCACAAAACTTAAACTGATCAAACAGTTAGGTAAGCAGAAACAGTACTCCCACATCCTCGTGATGGGTGACTTCAACCACCCAGAAATTGACTGGCAAAATGAGATATGCAACTGTAGGAAGGAACACCAAGCGTAGAAATTCCTTAAAGCCAGCAAGATGCATATTCTTCATCCAGCACCAACAAGAATCAGGCAAGGACAAAACCCCAGCCTCGACGACTTAGTCTTCACCAACAGAGATGAGATGATAGATAGTATCACAACACAGCTGGACTGGGAAAAAGCAACCACGTGACCCTCATCATCAACTTCTCATGCTCATACACAAGGAGAGAACCAGCAAGGAAGAAGACAAAGTTTGTGAGGGAAACTATGCTGCAATAAATTCGGACCTCGCTGAAGCAGACTCTCCAACAATTCAGCTGAAGAAACTTGGAAACCATCATGGGAGAGATCCAGAAAGCAGTGGAGAAGCACATCCCAACAGTGATGAGATTCGGAAGAACAACCAAGAAGTGGATGGACCCCGAAAACACTGCACTCTGTTCGAAACAAGCACAGACTCTACAGGAAATGGAGAGAATCGCAAGACCATCAGGAAGAACAAGAATACCGATGCGCAAATAACCAAGCCAGAAGAGCGTGCCGTAAAGCGAATAGAGGTAGAGAGAAAAATGTAGCAGCCAACTCAAAGAAAAACAAACAAGTCTTCTGGTCATACGTCAAGTCAAAAACCAAATGCAGGTCAGGCATAGCAGATCTGAGGAAAGCAGATGGAACGAAAATGACCACAGACAAAAGAAAAGTCAAACTTACTGAACGACTTTTCTTCACCGCGTCTTCACCCATGAAAAAGTGGAAAACCTACCATCACCTCCCGAGTACAGCGTCAAGGAAACGCTCCAACAGGTGAACATCACCGAAGCAGATGCAAAAAAAGGCGCACTGAACCAAATGCTTCTTAAAATTCTATACAAGCAGCATACAACTTACAAGATAAATGAAATGGTTTCTGCAAAGTAAAGATATTATCAAAGTGGAATAACTATGCTTAAATTCCGCCTCATATCCGACAGTAATGCTATTATCCTTAACCCGCTCCTTTAACCTTTAACTGATGATAGAACTGTACAATTCACTGCCAGCGTCACTTAAAGAAATTCTTATTTATTGCGATTGTTCACGTCATCGTGGTGGAACGATACATCCCATGTTCAGAATAAAAGCCCTTACCAAATAAAGAATTAAACAAAGGTAACAAAGAAGTTCAAATGACATCAGTTGCACAAACATACTTCAGTAGCTCACCAGTTATACCATCTGGCCCAGGAGCTGTGCCTTTCTTGATTTGTCTCAGTAAACATCACTTCAGCTTTCGGAATCAACAGTTCAAAAATAATCATCCTCTCCTTCATCTTGATGCCACTGAAACCCACAGTCAGGACCTCCGTCTTCAGTTGGCAGTGACTGACAATTCTCATACCAGATGTTGAAACTGATGCTGTCCGCTGGCTGTCTTCTCTTTAATGAAATCTGATTACATTATCCAAAAATTGTTTCCAACGTTCCATAGACACATATGTGTATGTGTGTGCATGTGTGTGTGTGTGTGTGTGTGTGTGTGTGTGTACGTATTGTTGTTGTTGTTGTGTCTATGTGTATGTGTAATGTGTGTGAGCATGTGTGCATGCGCTTACATGCGTGAGTGCATGCGTGCTTGAGTGTGTGCGCATGTGTGTGTGTGTGTGTGTGTGCGTGCGTGCGTGTGTGTGTGTGTGTGTGTGTTCTATTTTTTTTTTTTTTTTTTGAATCCCTCCACTTTCCCCCGCCTGCTTTTCTTTTGCATTTTCTTTCCTTTTTTCTCTCTTTCTTAGTTTTTTGTTTTCTTTCTTTTTTTTTGTATTAGGCGGTCTCTTTCTTTCTTCTTTTTCTTTTTTCTTTTTTTTTTTTTTTTTTTTTTTTTTTTTTCCCAACCTACACATTGAACATTCAAACCTGCATACGCGTGTACACGAGCGCCCACTAACGCGCACGCTCAACACTTCCATTCATGCCCACTTCCAACGTGTATTTGATTTTTCTAGCGATGGACAATTTTTTTTCCGTTTTTAATTAATGTATTCCTTTGATTACAGAGATGTCTGGGTTTTTAATTGCTCTAGTATATGTTGCGATTTGTTTGCCTGTTTCGTTTTCCTTTCTCACTGATTTCGTTCACACACTGCATGCTGTAAACACGTGAAAAATTTTAAGAAAAGACGAGTAGAGAGTCCGAAAGGGAGAAGCAGGGAGAGACGGAAACCAAAAGACGGAGAAGTAAGCCACGAAGGGAAGGGGGGAGGGGGACCAAAGGAGAGAGAGAAGAAGGGAGTAAGGGCTGAGAAAGAGGAAGGGTAGAAAGGGAGAGAGAGTGAGTACGTGAGTGAGAGAGGAGAGAGAGGGAAACGGAGAGAGAGAGAGAGAGATTCACGATTCACGATATTTTATTGTCATTACCATTACGGTCTGATGACAAGGGGGGTAACAATTGGCTCAGAAAGAAAATATTGCTGGCATATGAAATCAATACTAGAAAATACAAAAAAATAGCTCAACGAAACTTCAGTCAGTTATGACATGATAATCATTTAGCCACGTAAACACATATCACAAGCACTCACCCACCAGCCCACCCAATATCACACACACACACACACACACACACACACACACACACGCACACACACACACACATACGCGCACACACGCGCGCGCGTGCGCACACAAACACATGTAGACTCGCACACGCACACGCACACACACACACACACACACGCCGACACACACACACACACACACACACACACACACACACACACACACACATATTCACTCAATCACATGCATACACACATATGTACATGCGGATAAGCACGCACGCACACGCAATCAAAAATATATGAAATTCGACCATCCACTTTATCATAAGATATATGAACATTCAATTTTATCTTCATCATATTAATGGATTATGCATCATAGTGGGTTAATCTTTTTTTTTTTGCAATTTCTGGGCCTCTGCTATAAATTTTGCAACTGATTTGATAATCATTTCGTCATTTGAAAGTAAAATAGATGTAACATTATGAGTCTGAGCTAAATCCGTACGAAAAAAAAAATCACATTTGTTCCGTAATGTTACATATCCTGTACAATGGAATAAGAAATGTTTTTCATCCTCAACATCATAACCACACATAGGGCATGAAGATTCTGAGGAAGCCCCAGGCAGATACCATCTTTTCTTTGTATTAAATCCGAGAGTTCTGAATCGAAATCGAGCAAAATTAACCCTATGCCATTTGTCTGTTATAATATATAGATAATTTTCAGCTTGAAAGACATTTTTAAATGAAGAAAACCAACTGTATTTTTCATTGTTCTCAATAGCCGAATGCCAGTTTTGTTTGTACGAACAAATCAGTCTATCTTTAAACTCTGAAATAAATTGTCTATCATTTCCAACTCCCTGTAACATCCATACAAACCAAAACCATTTACACATAATACTTTTTTTAACCTGATAGGCCCAATTCTCTTTACCAATATCGAGTTGAATTACCATCATGTCGTATGCTTGTTTGCACAATCGAGACTGAGCAGTTTTTTACCATTTTTAGCCAGTATTTTATGCACTTGACAAAAGATCTTATGTACAACGGATATCGCCGGTTTCTCGTATAGCATAGTATTAGAAGCATGTAAAGGTAAATGAAGAAAACGTTTTATAGCATATGTATGCACTCTTTCCATTTTCTGATTAGAGTACAGGCCCCATATTTCAGCAGCATAAGTAAGAATAGGTTCTATTTGGGCATCAAATAATTTCCAAAATAGATTACAGTCAATAGTATTTAGCTTTTTTAATGACTTCAAAATTTCAATCACACCCTTTCTACCCTTTCTGCTTCCCTCTTCCCAAGCAAAATTCAAACTTAATCTTGTTGAAAATATCATTCCCAGGTATTTATACGAATTGACAACTTTTATTTCTTCATTTCCATAGAACCATTTTTCATGCACTGAAAGGTGTCCACCATTTCTAAATACAATAATATTAGTTTTATCTAAATTAACAGTTAATCCTAAACGAGCTGTTTCTTCTTTTAGTGACTTTAATTGGTTTTGGAGACCTATAACTGTTTGAGACATTAGAATAACATCGTCAGCAAATAGAAGCAAAAATATCTCAACAGCTCCTGAGATTAATTGAATACCGTGCTTTCCTTTTTTTGATATTTCAATTGCTAACTCATTAATAAAAATGAAAACAATCGTGGGCTCAAAAGGCAGCCTTGTTTTACACCCTTTGGACAGTCAAAATAATTGGAATATTCACTCTTTGCACGCACACATGCCAGCACAGAATTATACATACCACGAATAGCCAAATAAAGTTTTCCATTCACTCCACTTTTACGCAACGCGTTCCAAAGATTATTACGATTCACAGAGTCGAAAGCCTTCCTGAAGTCAACAAAGGCGACATAGAGTTTAGAACTGCTCAATAAATATTTCTGTACAAGTGAATATAGTGTATAAATGTGGTCAATAGTACTATAATTTGCTCTGAAACCTGCTTGGTCTTCTAATATTTTTCCTTCATTTTCAGCCCATTTTGATAATCTTTTGTTCAAGATATGAGTATACACTTTACTAATGGTACTAGTGAGTGCTATACCACGATAATTATCTGGATTACTGGAATCACCTTTTTTGTAAATTGGAATGATAATAGATTTAGCCCATTCTAAAGGAAAATTGCCGTGTTCAAAAAGCTCATTAATAAGCGAACAAGAAAGTCAATTATGATAGAATTTGCTTCTTTTAACATTTCTCCAACAATTCTGTCGGGTCCAGCACTTTTCCCTGTCCTTAAATGTCTATACCATCCATTACTTCTTCTCTAGAAATGGTGTTATTGAACAATGGCACAGATTCATCCTCATCATCCAGTGAAATGTCTTCTTCCAGAGGTACAGTATTATCTGAATCATTGAAAACATGAAAAAAGTGATCATACCATTGTTGGATGGAGATTTCATTATAGATTAAGCTTTTCTTATTAACAGATCTTATTACTGACCAAAATGTTTTAGAATCGGTTATGGATTCTCTTAATTTCTTTAGTCTATTTTCCTCAAATTCTAATTGCTTAGTTTCTCTCAGTTTGATGTATTCTTTTCGTGACACTGCATATTCTACTCTTTTTACTTTTTTATCACTAGCTGTTTTACATCTCTGAAATCTTTTTAGCAGCCTTTTAGCTTCTGCTTTCTTTCTCTCACATTCATCATCAAACCAGTCGTTACTTTTTATTCGACCTTGACCTACCGTGTGGACCATACATGCAGCAGCTCCATATAAAGCATTAACAAAAAGGTTTAAACTATCATTTATATATCAATATCCATTTGCAGGAGGGCTAACTGTAAACAACTTTGGAACTCATCACTTTCAAGTTCGTCTTTATATTTATGGACATTTTCATTCGACCAAACAATTTTTTCTTCACCTGGTTGTTTAACCTGGTTACTTTCCAAATTCCGGTGAACGTTATTCCATACAACTTCGATTGGTAAGTGCCACGAATAAACACAGTCACCAACATGCAAATCAAATTTCAGTAATAGATCAACATGAATCAAAAAGTAATCAACCACACTACATCCATTAGGGGATACAAAAGTGTAATTACCCTCTTTATCTCCATCACAAAACCCATTTAAGATTTTCATATCAAACAAAAAAAAAAATCCAGTAGCGTTTTCCCAAAGCTATTTACAACCGTATCTTTTGAGTGACGTAAAAAAAAGTCATCCATTTCATACAAATCAAAATCATAAATAGTCATATCTTCATGCTCAGATTGCATCTGACCTGTTCGAGCGTTCATATCACCAGTTACAATAAAGTATACATCATCTTTATCAAACTTTTCCAATAAAGCCTCTTCTAATAAAAGTACGCCATCTTTGATAATCTTTTCATTATATAGAGGGCCTCCTTCTGGAACAAATATAACAACCAACAAAAATGATATCTTTATTCACACCAAAAACAGATTTATCTATTCTTATAACAATTGTATTGTCACAATTTATCTGAATCTCTTTTACATATTTTTCCAGACATTTTCTTACTAAAAGGAGAATACCTCCTGAGTTTCTTCCATGAAATGAAAACTTTCTAGCTGAAACATGAAATTTCATATAATCATTGAAGATGCTTTTATAGTCAAAAGACGAATCTAAAAAGGTTTCTGTAAGGCAAACAAAATCAAATTTTACATAATTTTACAAAAGAAACATCACTTAGTTTTGGAAACAAATTTTCAACATTATAACTTAAGAAAGTCCATTGCTGTGGATGGTCTAACCTGTCCTATTTGCTTTTTACAGAGTTTGAACGCAAGGTTCTAATACCACCCGTACCCCTTTCCCCATATAGAGGCTTGCTGGACTGGTTAGACAGGTACGCTCGCATGCCACTCTGTCTGTTGGACACAACTCCGCCACGCGCTGTGTGTTCGTCGTTACCGTGACGTCGATCCGTGGAGACACGGGGGGAATCCCCGCGACTGGCCGCTGATCCAAATCGCTGACCTCCACCTCTGTCACGAGCCGCTCTGCAACCCCCATCCTTACCATCATTACCACTCCGTTGCCGATCGGGTGTAGCACGAACTGGGGGTGGGGGAGCGGAGGAAGATGTAAACGCACCACCCCCTCACTGCCATCCCCCCTCAATGCGTTAACAGGACGAGATGCCTGTTGATTGGCTGAAAAGAGACAGAGACCCACCCTCCCCACTCTCCCCAGATTGAAATTGAGGAGCAGAAGGTGTAACTGTGTGTGTGTTTTTCTTATTATTTTTCTCGGCCACCCTCTACTACTTCCGCGTAAGTGCGTGGGTCAGGCAATCGTGGACCAATCACGAATTGTCCCCTGCGGAAAAATGCTCTTTTACCTTCTTGACGTGCTTTAGCCTTTATTTTTCATCTGTTGGCTTGTTAGGTCGTTAGCCACTCCTACCCCTTGTTGCTGTAATTTCTCTCTGACCTCTCTATCGCCAATTATGCGCATCTTGTCTTTCCATCTGTTAAATTTCACGATCATTGGTCGTGGTTGGTCATCTCGACTGTTTCCAGTTCTGTGTGCACGTCCGATGTCGTTGTCAGTCCATTGTTTTTGTCCGTCAATGCTATTCAAACACATCAACTACTGCACGCGCACATGTGTCAAATGATTCGCTGGGGCCCTGTTGGGGAATACCAAAAAATCTTAAGTTATCTCTTCGAGAAAAACGTTCTAGTTTTCTATGTTGCGATTTGTTTGCCTGTTTCGTTTTCCTTTCTCACTGATTCCATTCACACACTGCATGCTGTAAACACGTGAAAATTTTTTTAAAGAAAAGACGAGTAGAGAGTCCGAAAGGGAGAAGCAGGGAGAGACGGAAACCAAAAGACGGAGAAGTAAGCCACGAAGGGAAGGGGGGAGGGGGACCAAAGGAGAGAGAAAGAAGGGAGTAAGGGCTGAGAAAGAGGAAGGGTAGAAAGGGAGAGAGAGTGAGTACGTGAGTGAGAGAGTAGAGAGAGACGGGAGAGGAGAGAGAGAGAGAGAGAGAGAGAGAGAGAGAGAGAGAGAGAGAGAGAGAGAGAGAGAGAGAGAGAGAGAGAATCACAAATCAAAAAAAAACACATTAAAAAAAAAATTATGTTACATACGTATGTTTCAGTCGAATATTAATGTTGTTTTCAAATATTTGTGTCAGAGACACATAACTATTTGTTTTCTTAAAAATACTAATACACATCTTTCCTATAAGATTACATGATTTATATTGTTTCTCTGTGACTTTGATAACTCTTGAGTATCAACACCAAAGAGTACTTTGGTAACGTCTAATCTGATATGAACATCTAGATGCACAAGAACATACTGCTGTACATAGTTCCAAAATTCTAGCACAATAGGGCATTCATGGAAAAAGTGTTCTATAAAATCAACAACATCTATGCAGTAAGAGCATTTATAATCTTCTCTAACCTTCATTTTAAATAACATAATATTTGTTGGGTAGATATTGTGAATAATTTTCCAATGCAAAAGTGGCAATCTAACTTTTTTAGTGGCATTGAAAGCTAATGACCAAATTTTATCTGTGACATCGAAGTCGAATTTCCTTTTCCAAAACTTACACAACAAGGCTGAGTGTATTTCTTTTCAGACAAAAGATTTCGAAAATCTTTAATAGTGGTTAATAATTTGCCGCAAAATCGCGGAATATCTTGAAGGGGGGTTCGGGATAGTTGTAATTCTTTGTTCCTGTGTTTAAGGAGAAAATTTCTAACAGCTACTGAGACCACATTGTATTGTAGTAATCTACCAGGTGAAGGTCCCAGTTGTTCACAAATTTCTTCATAATATGTCAAGATTATAAATGCTCTTACTGCATAGATGTTGTTGATTTTATAGAACACTTTTTCCATGAATGCCCTATTGTGCTAGAATTTTGGAACTATGTACAGCAGTATGTTCTTGTGCATCTAGATGTTCATATCAGATTATGTCAAAAGGACATTGTCATCTTTTAAAATATCATTAACAACGATCAAATCTGCATGATCCATTCCTGAAAAAAACAACACCTTCCCCTGGTAGAGTAAATAACTGTTGTTCCACAACATCCCACAAATAACATCAGGTGATTTACAATAATTATTATCCAGCCAGACTGACAACACCGTGCTCCAAAAACTGGATTGGATTTTTCTCTCAACCTTTAAAATCTTTACTCAAAACATGTGAGTAAAAAACAACTATAGTCTTCACCGAAAAAACTTCGAGCTACAGCTTGCCATTTATAATTACTTTTTCTACACAAATTACCACCCACCGTAGCAGAAATCTGTCTGCTAATCTCTTAAATCTATCATTTTCAGTCCACCTTTTTTTTTTTTTTTAGATCACTACATTTTTACTAGGCTGCTAATAGCTTTGTATGCAGATGATATCACTCTGTTTCTAACTGATGAAAAGGATATGCGTGTAGCTTTAGCTATATTTGATGAATTCTCCATGGTTTTGGGTCTTATTGTTAATAAAACAAAATCTGAAATAATGTGGATGGGTAGTAATAAGAAGAGAAATGAAGATTTCTTTGGCTTTAAATTTACAAATACACTGAAAATTCTTGGTGTATTCTTTGGGAATGAAAAAAAAAAGCGCATCATCTATTGAAAAGAACTGGATAACGAGAATAGATAACTGTAAGAGATTAATTGCAGCATGGGAGAAACGAAATCTTAGTATAAGTGGAAAAGAATGTATAGTAAAAACATTTTTAATCTCCCAATGGATCTATATTATGAAGGTAATAAAAGTACCAGACACGGTCATCAATGAAATGAATAGATTACTTTATCGTTTTCTATGGCGCAAGAAAGATTGTAATTTAAAAGCGTTTATGTTCTTGTTTGTGTGTGTGTATGTGTGTGTGTGTGTGTGTGTGTGTGTGCGCGTGTGTGTGTGTGTGTGTGTGTGTGTGCGCGCGCGCGCGCGCGCGCGCGCGTGTATGTGCGCGCTCGTGAGCTTTCGCGGGTGCGCGCACACGTGTGCATGTGTCTGTGTCTGTGTTTGTGTGTGTGTGTGTGTGTAAAATGTGCATGGGTGTGAGTTTGCGTGTGCGCTAGCACATGCGTGACTGCATACATGCGTGCTTGTGTGTTTGCGTGCTTGCGCGCGCGCGCGCGCGCGCGCGTGTGTGTGTGTGTGTGTTTGTGTGTGTGTGTGTGTGTGTGTGTGTGTGTGTGTGTGTGTGTGTGTGTGTGTGTGTGTTGTCGTCGGTTTAATGTCCTTCCGTTTTATGTGTGGGTGAATGAAGTATGTAAGTGATTGTATTAATATGTCAATGATAGAATATGACCCCCCCCCCCCCCCCCCTTCCGCTTTATCCGTCTTCCATTTAATCAAAACAAATGTAACTGAGTAGAGATAAGATCTGAAGATAAAGGCCAATTGAACTACTTAACAAACATTTGCAAACTGACTCAAGAATACAAGAACTGTTTAAAATACGTGGTAAAGGTAAGGAAGTCGATCCATCAGTGTAACCATCAATATCGAATTTGTAAAGAGTTCTCTTGCTCTTGGGCATTGGATTAGTAAATGACTGATACTTAAGGTTTCCCCACGCATACATTTAACGTTATGACAATATTTTGTTTTCAATGCGTTCAAACGAAATCTAGGGATTAAGCTTCCAATCTCCCTAGACGAGGAGAAGAGACTTGTTTGTACGTTTTCCCCATGTACCCATCACTAAACTTTACACAGTTGTGATAATATTGGACGTCTGAGTTCATCAGTATGTTGTAACTTTTTCTCTTGACGTTGAATTTATAATCGAAAAACATTCTTCAAATCTAATGGAATGTTAAGTGGTATTGCGTAACTGACATTTTGAGCTGCTTTTCTTGCAAGTTGATCTACGCGCTCGTTGGGTACAATACCACAATGAGAGGGGATCCAACAAAAGTAACAGTAATGCCTTCCATGGATAAACGATGAATGAAATGATGAATTTCTAATACTATATCAAGTCGCATTGTTGAAGGACATGCAGATTTAATCGAGTGGATTGCTGCTTTAGAATCAACACCTATCATAAATTGGGAAGTATTTATTGGAAAATTTAGGATGAAATCTAACGACTTAAGTATGACAATTAATTCGGCACTAAATATCGATAACTGTTTACCCAAGATAAACGAGCTTTTCTATTTTGAAACTAGGGATTATGAAGGCTGCTCCTGTGTTGTTATCATTATCTAGCACTGAGCCATCTGTAAAAAACGTTCAAATGGTGATTATAGTTACTTTCTAAATGAGTGTAAACAGATGTTCTTAAGGTATGTGTGGACAATTCTTTTTTGATACATCTGTATAATCTCTATCAAAGGAGGGCTTACTTTTTGTTCCCATTTCGGATTAGGTGAATACGTGGGCTTTTGGGCAATGTTGTTTTATCTATTTTGGTATCCTTTAGAAGATCGGGAGGAAAACAAGTAAATAGACCTTGTGACAGTATATTTTGGGCACGTTTTCCGAAATCCTCCTCTGATTTTAAACACACTTCTTCTGAGCTAAAATTGTTTTGTGAAAAGCTCGTTAAGATAAATTTTGAAGTAGAAGCTTTCCGAAATTCTGCAAGAGGTAAGATTCCTGCTTCATTATATGTCCCCAAGTTAGATGTATGTGTGGAACCCCAAGGGCAATTTTATAAGCTTTGCAATCAGTACTCTGAAGTTTATTTAACAGGTATTGAGGAGCATTAAAAAATACTTCTTGAGCATAAGTTAGTCTTGAGCGTGTAAAGGCAGTTGCTAAGATGGTTAATGATTTCGAATCCTGTGCCTAAGGTTGTTTGCTAATTATTTTTTTTTTTTTTTAGGAAATTCAAGCTCTTTCTTGCTTTGTTTAAAATATATTCAATATGAGTGTTCCAAGATAACTTACTACTTAATATAACACCCAAAATTTGACACTTTATGCATAGTTTAAAACAATGCCATCCAATGTGAAAGTAGGAAGTTGTCCTGGATCGTAACCAGCATTAAAAAAGAATCATATTTGTTTTTTCTTTGGTGGAAAGAGAAAGACCATTTACATTTAAAAAAAATCATTGATCTTGTTTAATTCAAGACCATTTACATTTTAAAAAATCATTGATCTTGTTTAATTCGTGTGTGTGTGTGTGTGTGTGTGTGTGTGTGTGTGTGTGTGTGTGTGTGTGTGTGTGTGCACGCGTGGGTGGCTTGCGTGCGTACCGTGTGTGGGGCTGCATGCGTGCGTGCCTACGTGCATACGTGCGTGGATGCGCGCGTGCGTGCGTTCGTGCGTGTGCGTGCTAGCTGGGGCGAGCGCTCGTCTGCGTGCGAGCGTGCGCGCGCGCACGCGCGCACGCGCGCGCGCGCGCGCGCGCGTGTGTGTGTGTGTGTGTGTGTGATGTGCATGTGCGCGCGCGAATGTGTGTTCGTGCGTACGTGCGTGCTTGCGTGCATGCGTGCTTGCGCGCGTACCCGCATTCATGCGGACTTGGACGCGCGCGTGCATGCGTGTGTGTGTGTATGTTCGTGTGTGTGTGTGTGTGTGTGTGTGTGTGTGTGTGTGTGTGTGTGTGCGCGCGCGCGCGCGCGTGCTTGCGTGCGTTCGTGCGTGCGTGCGTGCGTGCGTGTGTGTGTGCGTGTATGTTTGTATGTGTGTGTGTGTGTGTGTGTGTGTGTGTGTGTGTGTGTGTGTGTGTGTGTGTGTCATTGTGTGTGTTTGTGTAATGTATGTGTGTGTGCGATTCATGGTAAACTGATGTTTCACACATATAGTGCATGTGATTGATGTAATCTTAAGGATGTATGTCAAGGACACACGTATCAAATAGTGGATGGAGTGTAAATGATTGCTTTGTCGTGTAGTGTGATTTGTTTGCATTATTGTGTAATTCATGAGTTACGAGTGTCTTTGAGATTTGATTCCAATAATATTCCTGCAGAACGTTATTTGAGCATTGTGATAGTGTCATTCGGAGACAAATCCTGCTAACGGTTTTACATTGGAAAGTTTATGTGGAATTGAGAGTGTGCTGATGTGTGTGTTTATAATATACATGCAGTTATGCACCACACATGCACACCACACACACACACACACACACACACACAGAGGGAGAAATTGATGGGAAGAGAGAGAGAGAGAGAGAGAGAGAGAGAGAGAGAGAGAGAGAGAGAGAGAGACAGAAGAGACAGACAGACAGACAGACAGACAGACAGACAGACAGAGGCACATACTGTATCCAGCTCACGTTTGCTCATTTCCCCCCCATTGATTCCACAGACTTTCTTCCATGAAAGACACTGCCCTGCCCTTTATTGACAGTATCTGGCCTCATGGCCTCATATGTTCACCGATCATAGTGCCATTTATTTACAATGTATCGCAAATGATTCCAAACCTATATCCAAAATTACTGAAAATAAAAGTCATATAACACGGCAAATAATACCCAAGTAACAAAGTATAGTACATGTTTCCTTAGTACGTTTGTACAGAGTGGACGGAGGTGGTGGGAGGGGGGTGAGGTGGGAGGGAAGACAGTCTGTGATGGGAGTCGAGGGCAGAGGTCTAAGAGTGTTAGGTCTTCAATTTAACGTCTATACACATTATGTGATATTAGATGAACCTAATCTATAAGAATAACAGTAACAGCAGATTCAGCGTGAGACAGCCGTGGCGAGCGGTCACGAGTTCTGTTCTCTCCTCTCCGCAAACGTTGAATGCAGGCTGAGTGAGTTTTTTCTGACTTAGCCGTTTTTTTTTTTTCGGTTGAATCTCGACTACTACGTCGCTCGCTTCAATCTTTTGGGTTTTGAATTTCGATACGCGTGCAGTCCTCTACTCTATTCCGACTCGAGTGACCCGTCACTATTCGCTTTTCTTTGACTTCGTGGGCTTGCTCCTTCGAAGCTGAAAGATGTCCGCGATAGGCGTTTCTCCTGTTTTCGTGAAGGCGAGAAATATTCCGGACTCGTCGAACAACCGGCCTTCCGTGCTCGAGATTTGCCTGGCAGGTGAGCGGGTTGCTGGCCAAGGGTCTGTGGTGGGAGCGCAACAGATTGGAAGCTTGTGGAGGATCTATCCCGCAACGCAGGACGCCAGGACAAAACTCCTTGTGCAAGGTATTGTTGTGAGAGGTTCTGTTGTGCAGTTGTCAAGTACCAATCCCTTTACTTTGAGAGATGATACTGGCGAAGAAAAGCCCTTCACGAAAGTCTGGATAGACAATTTGCCAATTTCAGTTGCCGATTCAGAGATTGAACATTCTCTCATTAAAATTGGATGTGACCTACGATCGGCGATAAAGGCGGAAAGAGCCAGAGACGCGGACGGAAAATTAACCCGTTTCCTTACAGGAAGACGTTTCTTATTCATAACGCTTCCACCCCCCGTACCCTTGAAAAAACGCTCAAGGTTAGTGTGTTCACTGCCAAGGTATACCCACCGTGAGCAGAAAAAGGCAGAGAACAAACAATTAATTTGCTCAAAATGTCTGGACACAGGTCACCACGCTTCAGCGTGTGTAAAAGAAATAGTCTGTAGGGCTTGTAGACAGACTGGCCACAAGCAAGGAGATCCATTGTGCCAGCTGGAAACACCATCCACTCCTAACAATACCAGTGTGAGTGAGAGTGTGGCTGTGCAGGGTGAAAGTGAGGAACAGGAAGGAGACAGTTCCCGGTCCGACAAGAGCGAGACGACGAGAGGGGAGGAGAGCGGGCAGTCCAGGGGTCGACCAGGGGAACGCCAGACGACGCTCACCTCTTCCTTCCACCTTCAGTCCAAACGTCGCCACAGGTCCGAGACACCGAAGCGGCCCCGCTCCTGGGAGGGCACCAGTCCCCGGGAGGTGGCGGGGAAGGACAAAGTTAAAAAGAGGAACACGGGCCCAGGATCTCCGTAACTCACCCCCTACAAGCGCAAACGCTAACAAAAAGGTAACACGGGGGGATGAACATTGCAGGCAGTGGACTGACCCGGGATTTTGACCTCGCTAGTGTTACGGACTATGGCCTGGAATGAGATATACTTGTGTTTACTCAGGTACTGTAAAAATATTTACACTTAAAGAAATACTTTATGATTCATGGATAAAATACGCATATGCTGTATTAATGTCAGAGGTTTGAAAAATAAATTTAAAAGAATTCAGTATTTCATTATCTAAAAGGTCAGAAATTTGATATAGCATGTTTGCAAGAGGCACACATAACAACTAGTGATTTAGTGTCATGGGAAAACAAATGGGGGGGACGAATTTTTTACAACGAAGGCACAAATAGAAGTCAAGGAGAAGTAATTTTAATAGCTAAACATTTTGAAGGAGAAGTCAGATTAGAAATTGCCTGCAATAGAATTCTTGTAGTTTCAGTTAACCATAATGAATACAATTTCAAATTAGGAAATATTTATGCTCCCAACAACTCAAGTGAAAAAATGTTGTTCATGAAAAACTTACAGGAAAAGTTGAGTGAATTCAGTGAAAACAATCTTCTTCTGGTTGGTGATTTTAACTGTGTTCTTAGTAATAAGTTGGACATTATATCAGGTCATATCCATACTGACTCAGAAGTGAGATTATTTAACCATACGGTTGCTAGTCTACAACTCACAGATATGTGGAGAGCATTTCATAAAAGCGAAAAAGACTTCACATGGTCTCGAGTAAATCCCTTTATCGCCCGTCGCTTAGATTATTGCTTTTTATCCGAGGGAATGCGTCAACTAAGTGCTTTGTGTGAACACATCAACTTCCCTCACTCGGACCACAAAGCAGTACTATTAGAACTTGACAGCAGTGACTTTATTCGTGGGCCTAGCTATTGGAAATTTAATAACAGTTACTTAAAGGATCCAAGATTCGTTCAGAAAATGAATGATTTATTAGACAGAGAACTTGAAATACGTTCAGATTGCAACTCATCATATATGCATACTTGGGAATTATGTAAAATCAAAATTAGAGATTGTTGTAGTGAGTATGGTAAACTACTAGCCAATAAGAGAAAAAATGATGAAAAGAAAAATAGAGTTTGAAATTTTGGAAGTTGAAAAAGAAATGATTCTTAATCCCACGAGTAAAGATAATCAAGAACAATATTTATTATTAAAACAAAAGTTAGAATTACTACAAGCACATAAAGCCAAAGGTGCTCAGGTGAGAGCACGAATTAAGTGGATTGAAGAGGGTGAACGTAACACTAAATATTTCTGTAATCTAGAAAAAGCAAGAGGAAAGAAGAAAGTCATCACAAGGTTGTGTAAAGATACAGGAGAAGTAATCACAGATCAGCGACAATTTTAGAAGAACAGGTAACATTCTATAAGAATTTGTATAATAAGCCAGTTGAAGTAAACATGTTAGTGAATCTGTTGATGGGTTCCTAGAAAAATGAAACCATCCCTTGTTTGGAAGAAAATGACGTTTCCAGTTGCGAAGGTATGATCACTACTGATGAAACAACAAACGCTTAAGTAAGATGAAAAATGGATCAGCGCCAGGGAGCGATGGAATTACTATTGAGTTCTTCAATTTTTTTGGAATAAAATAAAAGTAGTCTTAACAAACTCGTATGTGGAATCTTTTGATAAAGGAGAACTAGTTTATACTCAAAAGCAAGGCATAATTACATTGTTACACAAAGGAAAAGAACTTGATAGAGATAAACTGACTAATTGGAGACCTATAACTCTAACAAACACTGATTACAAGATACTGGCCAAAGTATTGGCAGAAAGACTCGGAAGAGTCATCCACAAATTAGTTAACAACGACCAAGTAGGCTATATCAAAGGCAGAAACATTGCAACAATAATACGATCAATAGATGATGCAGTCAATTACCTTAACCAAACAAATAAAACTGGTTACTTGCTGGCGGTTGATTTTTCAAAAGCCTTTGACTCATTGTCAAGAGATTTTCTTTTGCATGCCTTTAAAGTTTTTGGCTTCGGAACTGAATTTCGAAAATGGGTTGCCATACTAACAAAGAACCCTGCTAGTTCAATAAATCATGGGGGATGGATATCTGAACCGTTTAATCTTTCTTGTGGAATTAGACAAGGGTGCCCTTTTTCTCCGTTAGGCTTTGTTCTGGCAGTGGAGTTGTTAGCGATTAAAGTTAGAAATAGCTCCATATCTGGCATCCACGTCCCAACCACTGTTCCACATAATGATACTCCTCTAAAAATCAAACAAATGGCGGACGATACAACTCTATTCCTCAGAGATAAAAGAGATATGGTCAAATCTTTAGAAATCTTTACAACATTTCAAAGTTTCTCAGGTTTAAAATTAAACGTACAGAAAACGAAAGCTTTACCCATGGGAAGGCAGATAGGAGAACCAGAGCTTCCTTTCACTACAGTAGATAAAATAAAGATATTAGGCATCTATTTCCAGCGTGATAGGATGGCTAGGAATATCGAAGATAATTGGAGTCATAGGGTGTGTCAAATAAATAAACTGATTCGAGAATGGAGTAAGCGGGATATCAGTATCCAAGGTAAGATTGTAGTAATAAAAACATTTTTACTTAGTCAGTTTCTTTATGTCATGCAATCTATAGGACTTCCAGATAATGTGCTAAACAAAATTAACTCAACCCTTTACAAATTTCTGTGGAAGAAAAGATTTAACAATAAAAAAGCTTTCGAAAAAGTCAAAAGAAAAGTAATGGAAGCAAGTGTGGAGAAAGGAGGACTTGGTATGATTAATCTGAGTAACTTTCAAAACTGTTTGTATTTGCAGTGGGCGGGCAAACTCTTTAAAGCTACCGAGCAAGAAAACTGGGCATTAATACCCAGATGGCATTTACAACACCTCGTAAAGACAGATGCTTTTTTGTATAAACTGCAGAGCCAAAGACCTGAAGGATTGTAGTTTAATCAGGAATGAATTCTGGAAAGAAGTGTTAGCACCATTCTAGTCACGTTTTTCATCGATGCATTTTCGCCCAAGCAGTTCTGTTCTTTTTTTTTTTTTTTTTTTTTTTTAAACAACAACAATTATTTCATCTTCTATGCCTCAGCATTTTTCTGTTTAAAGCAGTCATGAATGTATTACTTCTGCCTCGGCCCCCTCTGTCTCTAACCCCAACTTTCATCATCATCATCCCTAATACCAACCTCTGCCTCTGCAACCGGAATAAAAAATGAGTTTCTGGTATTTGCGGAGTATAGGTCAGCTGGAAATTCTCTTTGTAAAAAGTTGATTATTCCTGCTTAGGCACGCGATCACCGTTAACACACACACACACACACACACACACACACACACACACACACACACACACACACACACACACACAAAGAAAGGCGTATTTCTCTCCAACATCTTGCTTTGCTACACAGACTGAAAGCTTTAGAGAGCACAGTAGATTTTTGTCAGTGGATAGCTATTCAGAATGTTTTTTTGCCAGAATGGATAGCAATTGGCAGGTCTTCTGCGTTTTAGCTTTAGAAAGGTTTTGAATAAACCGAAAATTTGCAGTTTACGCAGCGTTGGTTGTTTTTACTATTCAATAATTGGATAGCTATTCATAGTGCTTTTTTGTCACAGTGGATGACCTATTCAGAGTGCTTTTTTTTGTCATAGTGGATGGGGTATTCAGAGTGCTTTTTTTGTCATAGTGGATGGGGTATTCAGAGTGCCTTTTTGTCATAGTGAATGGGGTATTCAGAGTGCTTTTTTGTCATAGTGGATGGACTGTTCAGAGTGCTTTTTTGTCACAGTGGATGGGCTATTCAGAGTGCTTTTTTGTCATAGTGGAAGGGCTATTCAGAGTGGGTTTTTTTGTCATAGTGGATGAACTATTCAGAGTGCTTTCTTGTCATTGTGGATGGGCTATTTAGAGTGTTTTTTGTCACAGTGGATGGGGTATTTAGTGCGCTATTTTTTTATCATAGTGATGGCTATTCAGAGTGCATTTCTTGTCATAGTGGAAGGGTTATTCAGAGTGATTTTTTGTCATAGTGGATGAACTATTCAGAGTGCTTTTTTTTGTCACAGTGGAAGGCTATTCAGAGTGCTTTTTTTGTCATAGTGGAAGGGCTATTCAGAGTGGTTTTTTTTTTGTCATAGTGGATGAACTATTCAGAGTGCTTTTTTGTCACAGTGGATGGGCTATTCAGAGTGCTTTTTTGTCATAGTGGATGGGCTAGTCAGGGTGCTTTTTTGTCATAGTGGATAGCTATTCAGAGTGCTTTCTTGTCATTGTGGATGGGCTATTTAGAGTGTTTTTTTGTCATAGTGGATGGGGTATTTAGTGCGCTATTTTTTTTTTATCATAGTGATGGCTATTCAGAGTGCATTTTCTTGTCATAGTGGAAGGGTTATTCAGAGTGGGGATTTTTTTGTCATAGTGGATGGGCTATTCGGAATGCTTTTTTGTCATAGTGGATAGCTTTTCAGATTGTTTTTTCGTCATAGTGGATAGCTATTCAGAGTGCTTTTTTGTCACAGTGGATAGCTATTCAGAGTGCTTTTTTGTCACAGTGGATGGGCTATTCAGAGTGCTTTTTTGTCATAGATGATGGACTGTTCAGATTGCATTTTTTGTCATAGTGGATGGCTATTCAGATTGCTTTTTTGTCATAGTGGATGGCTATTCAGACTGCTTTTTGTCATAGTGGATGGCTAGTCAGATTGCTTTTTGTCATAGATGATGCGCTGTTCAGACTGCTTTTTTGTCATAGATGATGGGCTATTCAGATTCTTTTTTGTCATAGTGAATAGCTGTTCAGATTGTTTTTTTTTGTCATAGTGGATGGGGCATTCAGAGTGCTTTTTGTCACAGTGGATGGGCTATTCAGAGTGCTTTTTTGTCATAGTGGATGGCTATTCAGAGTGCTTTTTTGTCATAGTGGATGGGCTATTCAGAGTGCTTTTTTTGTCATAGTGGATGGGCTATTCAGGGTTCTTTTTTGTCATAGTGGATGGGGTATTCACAGTGCTTTTTTGTCATAGTGGATGGGGTATTCAGAGTGCTTTTTTGTCATAGTGGATGGGGTATTCAGAGTGCTTTTTGTCATAGTGGATGGAGTATTCAGAGTGCTTTTTTGTCATAGTGGATGGGGTATTCAGTGCTTTTTTTGTCATAGTGGGTAGTCTATTCCGATTGCTTTTTTGTCGTAGTGGATGGGCTATTCAGAGTGCTTTTTTGTCATAGTGGATTGGCTATTCAGAGTGCCTTTTTTGTCACAGTGGATGGGCTATTCCGAGTGTTTTTTTTTGTCATAGTGGATGGGGTACTCAGAGTGCTTTTTTGTCATAGTGGAGGGGCTATTCAGAGTGCTTTTTTGTCACAGTGGATGGGCTATTCAGAGTGCTTTTTTTGTCATAGTGGATTGGCTATTCAGAGTGCTTTTTTTTGTCATAGTGGATGGGCTATTCAGAGTGCTTTTTTGTCATAGTGGATAGTGGATGGGTATTCAGAGTGCTTTTTTGTCATAGTGGATGGGATATACAGAGTGCTTTTTTGTCATAGTGGAAGGGGTATTCAGAGTGCTTTTTTGTCATAGTGGATGGGGTATTCAGAGTGCTTTTTTTTGTCATAGTGGATGGGGTATTCAGAGTGCTTTTTTGTCATAGTGGATGGGCTATTCAGAGTGGGTTTTTTTTTTTGTCATTGCGGATGGGCTATTCAGAGTGCTTTTTTGTCATAGATGATGGGCTATTCAGAGTGCTTTCATACAACATTTCCATTTTCATGTACGCCAAATTCAGACAGTGGAACGCATGTTGAACTATTCTCGCGGCTCTGCAGCAGTTACGAGGGGTGGGTTAGGTGGGGGTGGTGTGTGTGTGTGTGTTGGGGGGGGGGAGGTGAGGAGGGGGTGAGGAGTTGGGGGGGAAGAAGGTGGAGGTAGGCCGTAAATGATGAGGGGGGGGGGGGGGGGGGGGGGGGGGGGGGGGGGAGGGGTGGTAACGAGGTGACCACGTTGCAAAGAATTGGATTGGAATCGATCATTCCATTTCCTTCACTCTTCGATCCGTTTGTTTCCTGAGCGTTCCACCTCTGTCCCCCCCCCCCCCCCCCACCGCCCCCCCCCCCCCCCCCCCCCCCCCCCCCCCCTCATATGGCTTCATGGATAAACAGCAACCCCACCTCCTAGCAAATAGAAACAGATGTTTTGCTCTGTTGACGAATGGCGTTGGTTCTCCTTGCTGGCCGTCGGTCAGTATGTGTTATCTCATGAAGACCAGGTGTCCTGTACACCCCACCTATTGCCACGTGAAACCCTAGGACTGAAACGTGTCAACAGTTGGTTAAAAAAAAAAAAATCGAAAGCTGCGCCCTTGTCTCCCTTAGATCCCCGATCGGTTATTTCCCTCGTGTGGTTTTTGCTCTCTTTGGGTGAAAGTTTTCGA
>JADBJO010013625.1:0-7500 GCA_016801955.1 Conus betulinus
ACATCACATATTAGTATACATATTAATTCTTCTTTCTGACCACTCATCCTTCTTTCGACTTACATTCAATAACTACAACGTCTTCATGTCAACTTATATTTCGTCAAATCATAAGATATAATCAAGGAAACATTTGTTTACGTTTACTAAGCATTGTAGAATTATAATCACCTGTAGAAAAACACAAACAAACAAAACTGTAGGGAAAAAAATCAACTTCATCAATACAAATCTAACTTCAATTCAATTATCAGTAAATACGTGGGTGCTACAAGACCTCGCCTCCAGCCTGTCTTCAGCGTTCTGTAGCTGTTTCTGTGCCCGCAAAATTTGGGACTGGATGAAATACGGTCTGTCACAAGACTCCCCCTCCTCAAAAACAAACAAACAAACAAACAAAAATGACCAAATTGTTTTTTGAAGGAGTAAACAAACGGGCAGAATGCACAAAATGCTAGAAATCATACATCAAAACAGCTTTACAAACTTCAGTACACACAAACAGCCACTTCATAAGGGACAGACTGATTTTCACATGAATGTGACAGAAGATCAGCAAAAACATTCGATGAGCCTGGAACTGGCTGTGCTTCGAACGAGAACTCCTGCACCGACAACGCCCATCGCATAATTCTGGAATTCTTGAAATTTGACGTCAAAGGACGATGATCCGTCTGTAGGATAAACCTGACACCCCAAAGGAATATAACAGACTTCTGCACAGGCCAGACAATGGCTAAACACTGTACGCCTTCTCTCGATCCAGCAACTTTCGACTAGCGAATACAACTGGGTGAAGAACAACATCACTCTCCTGAAGCAACACAGCACCCAAACCAACAGAACTAGCATCGGTTCTGAGAACAAAACAATTACCCAATCTAGGTAACAACAACACAGGTGCAGAAGACAAGATACCCTGAATCTTCTTCAAAGCTTCAGCACACTCAGGATTTCAAGAAATAGACCTTCCAGCTTGACCACCCTCTTTGATCAAATCAGACAGTGGAGCACTCAAAGTAACAAACACGGGAACATATCTCCTGTAAAAAACTGATCAACTCCAACAAAGATCTGACTTGCTTCCTGGTAGTAGAGCAGATATCTTCAAAATCTTATCCTCGATCTTCGAGGGACGAGCTGTGATGTTGAAAGACCTCAGACAAGAAAGCGCGCCCTTCACATGACTAAGATGAGCATCCCATGACACACTGTGCTTAAGAATATCGTCAAAGAAGTTGATAGCAGGAAACTGATCTAAAGCCAGGAAACGCATCATACGTGCAAACACTGCAGGAGTTGACGCAAGTCCAAAAGGCATCCTGACAAACTGGAATAGACCCATGTGTGTTGTAAAAGCCGTCTTCAGACGATCCTCGGGCTTAACCACGATCTGCCAATAACTTTTTCTATCTTTGTGAAAAACTGAGGATCAGCTAACCTTGCAAAAAGACTCTCAACGTCAGGAATAGGTTTAGCATCAAAGACGGTAATCTTGTTCAAAGATCTGAAATCAATGCAAAATCAACACGTACCGTTTTTTCCCTGACCAAACACAACTGGAGATGCATATGAACTATTTAATGGCTCAATGATACCAAGATCCGACATAATACCAATCTCTCTCTCTCTCTCTCTCTCTCTCTCTCTCTCTCTCTCTCTCTCTCTCTCTCTCTCTCTCTCTCTCTCTCTCTCAGCAACCTCTTTCGCAGAAAAGGGGATGTCGTAACTCTTCTTTCTGACAGGGACATCTGCTGTAAGAGGGATCTTTAAAAGTACAACACCTGAGAAAGAACCTGGTTTAGGAGTCAACATGTCCTGAAAATGATCAAAGATTGCATGCAACTCCCTGGAATTGCTGTCAGACAAACCACAATCAAACTTTACTAAATGGACATCCTCGTCTGGCATAGAAGACGCCGTTGGAGCAGCTTAAGTGAGAATGGGTAAAGCGCCATCACAGTCCAGGACGACACCAACTGCACGAACCACTTCAGGAACAACAGACTGTGGAGAGGGATTCACAGAAAGATCAACTCCTGGAGAACACTCCAATGAAACCTGTTCTTGGTCACAAGTCAAAGGTGCCATCTCTGACCAAGGCACTGAAGTAGCCTGTGAAAGAAGAACTGTCGATACATCAAAAGTAGACACAGCAGCACAATCAAATGGAATACCGATTAGTGGAACAGACGCAAGGGCTACCGGACAAACTGTACCGTTTGATGCCGTCATCTGATACACATCACAGGAAGCAACATACTTCGCTAC
Source organism: Conus betulinus (assembly GCA_016801955.1). Classification (NCBI taxonomy): domain Eukaryota; kingdom Metazoa; phylum Mollusca; class Gastropoda; order Neogastropoda; family Conidae; genus Conus; species Conus betulinus. The sequence goes on from JADBJO010013625.1 coordinate 2,272, forward strand.
ATCCACAGTCACTCAAGGCCAAAAACAACTTGTTAAGGACTGTAGACAGAGCACGCCGAGAACCACAATGACCCTAGAAAATCAGATCATGCGCCACATACAAACACTGTGGGTCGAAGTTCAACAGGAACAACAACCTGATCAAACCAGCCGCTGTGACGAAGTGGTTAGCGTCGCGGACTCCCGGCTGGAAGGTCGTGGGTTCGAATTCCATCAGAGTCATGTGGGTTTTTTTCTGCCCCGACCGGCTCCTACCCAGAGTTGAGTTTGCTGCAGACTCAGTTGGGAAGACTGGGACCACACAGTCGAGTTTCATCCACTTAATGGATGCGTTTCTGAGAGTGTTGCTCAAATTTCCTGACCAACACTGCAGGTGCCTGTATCTCTCGGGCCTGGTTGACGCCAGATATATTGAAAGAAAGAAAGCATAGAGTACCACCCTGTTATGTAATCTCAGACTGTAATGGAAATCCGTAACATCATTTTAAATCATCCTCATTCTCATCGAACAGCATAAAGAAATGTCTCAAGTTCTGTTCCCCGTCATGCCCTGCTCTCATGGTGACCTCAATTTCGATGTCCTCTCCACGTCTGTGGCCATGGTTTGGTTCCGTCGGGGTCACCGGTATCGGCGAGTCCATGTGGGCTGTCGTTGGAAGGACGTGGTGGCGTCCTCCGGAGGGAGAGCTCACTCACGCTGGCTCTGCGACTAAGCAATTATTGTTGTCAGTAGGGGGCTTAGTAGGTGGTGTCCTACGTATGTTAGATCAGAACAAGCGCTACCGAACACCACTGAAGTGACTCGGCAGCAGTGCAGTGTCTCCTCCAGTAGGCTGCCTCTTGACGACTTGACATTGACTGCTCTCTGTGGATTGTCGGTGCCGGGGGTAGCGGCGGGGCCGACCGGGCTCTGACTGTGGACGGGGTGTCGGAATGAGCAGCGTGGGTCCACTGCCTCTGAGGTGACGCAGAGGTTGGGACAGGAAAAAAAAAACCCAGCAACCTGATCAAAAGAGAGATATCACTTTTGAGAAAATGCCTGTGCAGAACACCATCAGACAAGTAGTAGTAAAAGGTAGTTGTGCCTAACCCCTTCACCTCACCAGAAGACGCTAACTGCAAGCACGACTTCAATGACATATTATCCTTCTGTTTCTGAAAAAGATCACAATGGCAAATGCTAAGATCATCAGGGATCTGACACAAAGGCTTTTTTTTGTCCACAACATGCCTAGCTCTAGCCCTCGTAAGAGCGGCTAAAGAGAAAAGGTTTGCTGGACACATCACCGGACTTACGACTTACAGAAACTCCATGAACATTACCCACAATGTGATCAGTGACAGGGCTATCCAAGACACAACAAGTTAAATCGCCAAAAAAAATAAGGACAACTGACTGAAACTGTAGCCAGTGGAAACTCATCCACATATCCACCAAATGCAACATCCTATCATCTGACTGTCCGAAACTAACCATTTGCGAACACCACACAGATAGTAGCACCAGTATCACGCAGAACAGAACTCGAAGTGTCATTCACCGAACCAGACTCCACATGTAATTCGCCTGTGAACTCGCCAGCAGCTACACAAGCAAAAGGAGTATCAAGAACAAACAAGCAGTACTGGAATGTTTACTGTCAGCTGAGTTCTCGACAACAGTAGAGGCGCCAACCACAAAAGGACATTAATCTGGGTGGCTAAGAGTACAAATTCTACAAGGGTTTCTAGCAGACTTTCATGGAAACTTGGCAGCAACATGTCCTGTCTTCTTGCACAGAAAACACACAACACTGGCAGGCTGATCAAAAGCACTTCCTGAGGAACTCTTACTACCAGAGGTATGACGGGCACCACGACCACGGTAACGGTTACAACCAAAGTTGTTTTCACGACCAGCAGAGGAACTCGGGTTCTGACCAATGCTCTGAAAAGTAGAGTACCTGTGTCCTCTATCAGACTGACCACAGTATGGAGTTGTATTAGACCGCCCAGAAGTTCCATAAGCAACAAAAAAAATTTTACATCAGCTTTCCTAGAAAGTACCTTAGTGGGATGAGTACGTCTGTATGACTCAGCAGACTTAATCATGTCACCAAAATATTTCTCATCCTTTTCGCACAGAAAAGTGGTTAAGTCTTTAGAGTCAGACTCTAAAACCTCTTCTCGCAAGATAAGATCCACCAGACCTTCAAAAGATTGTCAATCTTTGAAAATGAAACTCAACGGTCAAACAAACACCTAAGCTCAACCGCCAAGGTTTCAAAAAGGTTCATCTTAGCTAGGCTTAGCCTCACGAAAACGCTTACGAAAACGGTCTGGAGTACATCACGTGAGGATCACCAGATAGTACGGATGGTGTGCAGTCCAGGTTTTGCTGTCCAACTCTCACTGGAAAAAAAAGTTTGCATGCGTGTACGACTTTTACGTACATACACCCACACCACACGAACATAGATAGCCAGGCAACAAATTAAGTTTCCACTTTTGTCTGTTTGCTGAACCATCATATCAAACAAATGCATAATAATAACGCGAATGAACAAGCACAGCATAAAGTAACAAACACAAACCATCAATATACTCTCACCACCACCACCGAGCGCACAACAATACTAGCTGCTAAACTGTCACAATAACATGTTTTCCACTCAGCAGGTCAGGCTGGCACCCATAGCAATGTCGTCATGGACGGTCTATGCACTTGGCCGCGTCTGGCCCGATTCAATAGTCTGCACACAGATCACTCACGAAAGAAGTTCGTAGAGTCATTCCAGGAGATCCCCACACACCAGAACACACACTTCGACACGACGAAATGGAAAGCGTTCATGGAGGTAGGTTCGTGGAGTCCTTCCAGGGACTCCCACACAGCAGGAAAAAAACACAAGTTGTCGTCCCAACGAAATCTGAAGCCGTTTCACACTCCAACGTGTTGCTGATCTAACGGACAGGCTCTCACCCCCCCCCCCCCCCCAAGCGGTTGGCAGAAAACACACGACGTCTACTGACCCTCGGTCAGTCGTTCCATGAGTAGAGACAGGGTAGAGACAGAGGCTGGGCACAGGGTGCACCCCACACCCAGATGGCAGTCAGTTCCAGGTCAGAGCCGGGGCTTCACCAACACCTCGGGGAACTGATAGCTACCTTGATCATCTACTCTCTGCTCCCAACACATTTATCGTTCTTGTTTGTAACTAACAGTCACTCTTCACATAAAACACTTCACTCAAACTTGGGGGAAAATACCCATAACAGAATCTACAGTTTCAATGTAGTGGGTGCATTACAATAGAACAATAGAACATGTTCTTTGATGAACACCATGATTGTTTACATTGAGAGAAAGGATTTCCACATGGAACCCTTTTTCAAAGAAAGAAACAATACAATTGTTACATAAAGGAAAGAATTCCGTTTGTCCCATTTTATCAAGAAAAAGAATGTTCTTTATTATATCACATAACGACTACACGTGTCAAATTTTATTTCATGGAACGATTTTCGTTCGTCCCTTTCTATGCAAAAGGAATATACATTATCATCACTGAATGTGTCTAAACATATATCAAGGAACGATTTCAGTTCGTCCCTCTTTATCTTTCTACAACAAGAATCAGAATACATTTTCCGACAATCGATGCACAATAATTTCCAATGTTCACTTCCAGAGATCACCAACACTCACATGATTATGATATTTTAGGGAAAAATATAAAAAACACACTTTTTTCAGTAATACAGTGATTTAAATAGATTACTTGTTTTTCAGATCACATATCAGTATACATATTAGTTCTTTCTACTCACTCATTCTCTCGACTTACATTCACTAACTACAACTTCCTACTTTCACCGTATATTTCGTGAAAAACCATAAGATATAATCAAGGAAACTTTTTTTTTTTTTTTTTTTTTGCTTTTCCTAAGCGCTGTAGAAATACAAGCAAGCACCTGTGCACGCACAAGTGACACAACCACCAGGCATTCACGCATGCATGCAAATACCCATTCAGGCATTGGGCAGGTGAATTGGGAAGTGTGTGTGTGTGTGTGTGTGTGTGTGTGTGTGGGTGGGGGGGGGGGGGGGGGGGAGGTTAGGGCTGTTGAAAGAAGCTTGTTTTCATGGCAGATTTCAAAGAAGGTGAAGCTAGGCACTGATAGAAGGTGTATTCCAGACAGTTGATCTGTCGGAAGAACAATGAAGTTGACGTGATGGGGTGTAAATGTGGAGGATGTCTGAGAGATACTGCGGTCCAGTACCAGAAACAGAAGAGAGGCAGATAGAAGCCAGCTTGTAGTCAAGACGACTCTAGATTGGAAGCCAGTGGAGGGACAGCAACAGCGAAACAACATGTTGGCGTTTAGATGCTTTGCAAACAAGCCTGGCAGCACTATCCTAAACCTTCTGTGGTTTATTGAGTAATTGCTTTGGTGAGCCAGTTGAGAGACTGTTGCAGTAATCCAGCCTTGAGAGAACTAGGGAAACAAACCAAAGGTCTGATGGCTTCAGTGAAAAGGACATGATTGAACGATCTTATGTATTTTTCAGATATGCTGCCTTCCAAACATTAGACACATGTTGCTTGAAAAAAAAGATGGAATCAAAAGTCACAGTGAGGTTACTAGCCTTGGTTGAGAGCTGAACCCCCACAACACTGTATTGCCGACGCTAAAACTATGATCACATCAGGATGGCGCTTTCATCCATGCATGCAATTTTAAATTTAAAAAGTATGTCATGGTCCTGGCAATTGCATCCAGCTCTGTAGGAAATGGGATGTTCCTGGCAGACTCAAAAAAAACAAAACAAAAAAACAAAAAAAGAAGAAGAAGAAAGTGAACTTCTTGTCTCATCTTGTATTTTAGGATTTACTTTATATAAAATTTCCATTGCTTTGTTAAGGCTTTTGAAGACTAAGGAATGGATTGTTGAATTTACAAACACTTGTTTTGCATTATTATGACGTTGTCCCCTTTATAGATTGTGAACAGCAAAGGATTGCATTTTCTTTTGATAGATCCACATGTGGGATAAAAAAAAAAAGAGTTATATGCTTTGTAAAACTTGCGTTGGAAACTTAGTAAACATGACCAATTCTTTGAGGTAAAGTGTATACTAAGAGTAATTTCACTTCTGTATGACTTTTTTTTATCTGCCAGAAGGCATAAAGCGTTTACATATTCTCTTTTATACTTTCAAAACTGTATTGGTTCCGTAGTTTCTTC
>JADBJO010013625.1:17968-27968 GCA_016801955.1 Conus betulinus
AATCAGAAACATGAATACCAGAACAAAGCCTGTCACTCTACGAGTGATCTCCCCTGCCTCTGCACTGATAATATTGTCAGGATTGTCCCCAGGTATGTACTCCAACTCACTGAGCTCCAGTGTGAGACATCCATCCTGCAGGGACGTGTTTAATGTCACAGTTTGCGTATGGCTGTCCATTGTGGTCGTCAAGTTGCTGGCATTTTCATTCACGCTTTGGGTGGTTTTTTGCATGCTGTTAGTCATACTTTTCTTTATTGTTACGCTGTAAATATATACCTCCTCCTCTATTTCAACACTTCTGTTGGAATCTGCTCGTATGTAATTGCAGTGACACCATGTGCATAACTCCTCTGCTACAGATGGTGCGCGGAGCGTGTTTTGCTCTCCGACTTCCAACTGGGGAAGTTTGGATGCGTGTACGACTTTTACCTACACACTCCCACACCACATGAACATAGATAGCCAGGCAACGAGTTTAATTTCCTCTGATTTTCTGTTCGCTGACTGAACCATCAGATCAAACAAGTACATAATACCTAATAAGCATGAACGAATACATCATACAGTAACAAGGCAAACCATCAATATACTCTCGCCACCACCAAAGGGCGCACAACATCACTAGTGACTAAATTGTCACAATAACATATGTTTCCACTTAGCGGGTCAGGCTGGCACCCACAGCAATGTTGTCACGGACAGTCTATGTACTTGCCCGCGTCCATCCCAGGTCAATAGTCTTCACACAGATTACTCACGAAAGCAGTTCGTTGAGTCCATTTAGGACCTCCCACACCAGAACACACTTTGACAGGACGGAAACGCAACCGCTCACGGAGGTAGGTTCATGGAGTCCTTCCAGTGACCCCCACACAGCAGGAAAAACACAAGTCGTCGTCCCGACGAACTCTAAAGCCCTTTCACATTCCAACTTGTTGCTGACCTCACGAACGGGCCCTCAACTCCTTCCCCGGGAGGCGGAGAAGGCGGCTGGGCTTGTGCTGCACCCCGCACTGGTTGGCGGTACTCACATGACGTCTACTGACCCTCGGTCAGCCGTTTCATACCCTGGCAAGATAGAGACAGGGGCTGGGCACAGGCTGAACCCCACACCCAGATGGCAGTCAATTCCAGGTCGGACGCAGGACTTCAACGGCACCTGGGGGAACCGATAGCTACCTTGATTATCTAGCCTACTTCCAACACATTTATCATTCTTGTTTGTAACTAACAGTCACTCTTCACATAACACATTTCACTGGAACACGGGGGGAAATACCCATAACCGAAGCTTCAAAGTTTCAATACAGTGGGTGCATTACAATATAACAATAGATCATGGTCTTTGATTAACACCATGCGTGTTTACATTGAGAGAAAGGATTTCCACAGGGAACCCTTTTTCAAAGTACCAGCAATACAATTATTACATATAAAGGAACGAATTCTTTTTGTCCCATTTTAGCAAGAAAATAGTGTTTGTATCATATCACATAATCACTAGACATGTCAAATTACATTTCAATGAACGAATTCCGTTCGTCCCTTTTTTATATATATAAAAAAAGGTTCTTATCATCACTGGATGTGTCTAAATACATACCAAGGAATGAGTTCCCTTCGTGCCTCTTTGTCTTTCCACAACAAGAATCGGAATAAATTTGCCGACAATTTCTGCATTGTAATTCCATTGCTCACGTCCAGAGCTCACCAACACTCACATGACCATGATATTTTATGATTATGGTATTTTACACAATGTTGTTTTTTAATAATACAGTGATTTGACTAAAATATTTGTTTTTCAGATCAGATATCAGTACACATATCATTACATTTTCTTTCTTCTAGTCACTCATTCTCCTCTCGTCTTACATTCACTAACTACAGCTTCCTACTGTCACCGTATATCTCGTCAAATCATAAGATATATCAAGGAAACAACCATTTTTTTTTTGCCTTTGCTAATCACTGTAGACATTACAACCACCTGTAGAGAAAAAAAAGCCTTCATCAATACAAATCGTAACTTCAATTCAAATTATCAGTAAAATACCTGACTGCCACAAGACTTCGCCTTCAGTCTCATTTCAGCTGTCTGGAGCTGTTTGTGTGCCAGCAAGTCTGTAGAGACCGAAGGTAAATTTTTGCTCTCTCCTGACTTCACAAAACGCAGGCGAATACCAGTCAGGTAAACAGGCCAACCAGTTTCCCAGGTTTACCTGTTCCGGTCAACGTGTCACCAAAATTTGGGAATGGATGAAATACGGCGGTCCGTCACAAATTTTCCCCTCTTCAAAAAAAAAAAAAAAAAAAAAAAAAAGACAAAGACTGATTTGATTTATGTTTTTGTTTTGTTTTTGTTTTTGTTTTTGAAGGAGTAAACAAACAGCAGAATGCAAACAGTCTAGAAATCATACATCAAAACAACATTACACACTGCAGTACACACAGTCACTTCTTTAGGGGCCAACTGATTTTCACATGAATGTGAGAGAAGATCAGTGAAAACATTCGATGAACCTGGAACTGGATGTGCTTCGAACGAGAACTCCTGCGCCGACAATGCCCATCACATAATTCTGGAATTCTTGAAGTTTGACATTTGGAAGTACGTCGAAGGAAGATGATTTGTCTGTAGGATAGACCTGACACCCCAAAGGAATCTAACAAACTTCTGCAAAGCCCAGACAACGGCTAAACACTGCTGCTCAATAGTACTGTACCCCTTCTCACGATCCAGCGACTTTCGACTAGCGAATACGACTGGGTGAAGAGAACAACATCACTCTCCTGAAGCAACACAGCACCCAAACCAACAGAACTAGCATCTGTCCTGATAACAAAAGAATTACCCAACCTAGGTAAACAACAACACAGGTGCAGAGGACAAGATACCCTGAATCTTTTTCAAAGCTTCAGCACACTCAGGAGTCCAGGAAATAGACCTTCTAGCACGACCAGCATCTTTGATCAAATCAGACAGTGGAGCACTCAAAGTAGCAAACCCAGGAACATGTCTTCTGTAAAAACTGATCACCTCCAATAAAGATCTGACTTGCTTCCTGGTAGTAGGAGTAGATATCTTCAAAACCTTATCACCCTTCATCTCTTCAGGACGCATAGCACCGCTTCCAACAACATGGCGAAGAAATTCAAGTGAACGAAAAACTTGCCTCGAACTTCGAGTGACGAGCTGTAATGTTGAAAGTCCTCAGACAAGAAAGCACGCGCCCCTCACATGACTAAGATGAGCAGCCCATGACACACTGTGCAAAATAATATCGTCAAAGAAGTTGATAGCAGAAAACTGATCTAAAGCCTGCAAACACATCATACGTGCAAACACTGCAGGAGCCGACACAAGTCCAAAAGGCATCCTGACAAACTGGAATAGACCCACGTGTGTGTTGTAAACGTCGTCTTCGGACGATACTCGGGTTTATCCACGATCTGCCAATATCCTTTTACAAGATCTATCGTTGTGAAAAAAAAACTGAGGATAAGCTAATCTTGCAAAATGACTCTCAACGTCAGGAATAGGTTCAGCATCAAGGACGGTAATCAAAGATCTTCAATCAATGCAAGATCTATACATACCTTTTTTTCCTGACCAACACAACCGGAGATGCGTATGGACTATTTGATGGCTCAATGATACCAAGATCTAATATGATACTAATCTCTCTCTCTCTCTCTCTCTCTCTCTCTCTCTCTCTCTCTCTCTCTCTCTCTCTCTCTCTCAACAGCCTCTTTCGCAGAAAAAAGGGGATGTCGTAACACTTCTTTCTAATAGGGACATCTCTCTCTGGAATGCGAATGTGGGAAGGGTTCGCCTACTGATCTCTCAAACCTCTTTCCCAAAAAGGGAGACAGTAGAGAACACTTCTTTCTAATAGGGACATCTGTTGTAAGAGTGAGTGATTTTTAAATGTATATCACCTGAGAAAGAACCTGTTTTAGTAGACCAAATGATTTGAAAATCATCAAAGATTGCATGCGACTCCCTGGAACTGCTGCCAGACAATGCACAATCACTGCACTGAATGGACACCCTCATCTGGCATAGAAGACGCCACTGGAACTGCTAATGTGGGAATGGGTGAAGCGTCACCACAGTCCTGGACGACACCAACTGTACGAACCACTTCAGGAATAACAAACTGTTGAGAGGGATTCACAGAAAGACCAACTCCTGGAGACAATTCCAAAGAAACCTGTTCTTGGTCACAAGCCAAAGGTGACATCTCTGACCAAGGCACTGAAGTAGCATGTGAAAGAACTGTCGATACATTAGGTGTAGACATAGCAGCACAATCAAATGTAGTAGAACAGACCCAAGGGGTACCAATCAAACTGTACCCTTTGTTGCCGTCTTCTGATACACATCACAGGAAGCAACGTACTTCGCCACATCCGCAGTCACTCAAGGCCAAAAGACCATGTTAGGAACTGTAGACAGAGTACGCCAAGAACCATAATGACCCAAGAAAATCAGATCATGCGCTACAGACAAACACTGTGTTCAACAGGAACAACAAACTTGATCATAAGAGATATCACTTGTGACAAAATGCCTGTACAAAACACCATCAGACACGTAGTAGTAAAAGGTAGTTATACCTAACCGCTTCATCTCACCGGAAGACGCCAACTGTAAGCACGACTTCAATGACGCATCCTCCTCCTGTTTGAACAAGATCACAACGGGAAATGCTAAGATCATCAGGGGTCTGACACAAAGGCTCTTTGTCCACAACATGCTTAGCTCTAGCCCTTGTAACTGTGGCTAAAGAGAAAGGTTCGCTGGACACACATCACTGGACTTACCACTTACAGAAACTCCAGGAACATTACCCACAATGAGATCTGCGACAGGGCTATCCAAGACAACTGACTGAAACTGTAGCCAGCGCAAACTCATCCACACGGCAACCAAAAACAAACACTCTTCACTGTGGTTCCTAACATTTGACTGTCTGAAACTGACCGTTTGCGAACACCACAGATAGCTGCACCAGTATCACGCAGAACAGAACTCGATGTGCCATTCACCGTACCAGACTCCAAATGTAATTTGCCAGTGAACTTCCCAGCAGCTAGACAAGTAAAAGGAGTATCAAGAACAGAAGAAGCAGCACTCGAATGTTTACTGTCAGCTGAGTTCTCGACAACAGTAGAGTTGCCAACCACAAAAGGATAGTTATCTGGGTGGCTAAGGGTACACATTCTACAAGGGTTTCTACTAGACTTTCATGAATACTTAGCAGCTGCATGTCCTGTCTTCATGCACAGAAAACACACAACACTGGCAGACTGATCAAAAGCGCTTCCTGAGGAACTCTTACTGCCAGAGGTATGACAGGCACCACGACCGTGGTAACGGTTACTACCAAAGTTGTTTTCAACGACCAGCTGAGGAATTCGGGTTCTGACCAATAATCTGAAAAGTAGAGTACCTGTGTCCTCTATCAGACTGACCATGGTAAGGAGTTCTATCACACCACCCAGGAGTTCGATAAGCAACAGAAGCAAAAATGTTTACATCAGCTTTCATATAAAGAACCTTAGTGGGATGAACACGTCTGTATAATTCAGCAGACACAATCATGTCACCAAACGATTTCTCATCCTTTTCGCACAGAAAAGTGGTTAAGTCTTTAGAAGTAGACTCCAAAAACTGTTCTCGCAATATAAGATCCACCAGACCTTCAAAGGCCTTATCAATTTGATAAGGAAACCCAACGGTCAAACAAACGCCTAAGCTCAACCGCAAAGGTTTCGAAATGTTCATCTGAGCTAGGCTTAGCCTCACGAAAACGCTTACAAAAACCATCTGGAGTACTTCACCTGAAAAACGTGTACGACTTTTGCCTACGCATACTCACACCACACGACCATAGATAGCCAGGCAACAGGTAAAGTTTTCACTTGTTATCTGTTCGCTGCCTGAACCATCAGATCAAACAAATCCATATTAAATAATGAGCATGAACAAGCACAACATAAAGTAAAAACGCAAACCATCAATATACTCTCGCCCCCACCAAAGGGCGCACAACAACTCTAGGTGCTAAACTGGATGACAAAAGCCCTCGTTCTCATTCAACGCGCTGAAATCTGAAAGCGATCAAAGCTAAGTGAATTTTCCTTGTTCTATACATTTGTGTCTTACCTGAAGAAGACGTAAGAGGTCGAAACGCGTGGTTTTTTTTCTTGTGACTCGTTTGTCCACGTTTCTCTGGGCGGTTTGCTAACATTTATTTAAGATTTTTTTTCAAAAAACTTTCGATTACATTTTTTTTTACGCCAGGGAAATCTGAAAAGTATGCATTTACATCTGATAAGATTTTGTCAGGAATCACAAATGTTTGCATGACATAGACCATTTGTGAAATAAGAAATGTTTCAATAATATGTATGTTACCCATTACACTAAAATCTCTTTTTTCCCCAGGAGTGAATAATTCTCTGAACAATTTTTTTTTTTTTTTTTTTTTTTGCAACCAATTATCCTCAACTAGAGATACTGGTTTATCATTCTCATAATAAAAACCCAGAATCTTTAGTTTTCCACACATAAAGCCATACAACTGTCTGTACTATGATTTTTACTTACCTAGCCACATAGCTGCTGATTATTTTCATTTATAACCAAACCAGGAAACAAAGGAAAATCATTGAGTATATCTAATGGTTGCTTCATGTCATGCTGATCTGTCAAATATAAGGTAACATCATCTGCATAAAGCACAATTTTGATTGCATTAACAAGCGTATCTCTTGTACCCCCTAAATCAATTACTGTAATGTTTCTACAGTTTTTCATCTTTATTGCTAGCAATGTATAGCCAACACAAATACTAAGGGAGAGAAAGGACATCCTTGTCGGATTCCTGTTTCAACCGCAAAAATACTCTGACATCCAGCCACTATACAAAACACAACTACGAGTATCAGCAATTAATACTTGAAACCATCTAATGTTCTTCCCCAAATCCAAACTGTTTGAGAGCTGTTGGCATAAAGCCTTCAGATATACTATCAAAAGCATGTTTATAATCAATACTTAAAAGCAAAACCAGGAATATTTTCTACATTTAGATGATCAATAACATCATCAGTTAGTCTCAATAGCGTAGCTGCTCGACGTTCCTTGATATACCCAACCTGATCTTCACTTACCAAATCTCTAATTACCTGACATAAACGATTTGCCAAACATTTAGACAAAAGCTTATAATTGTTATTAGTTAACGAAATTGGTCTCCATTTCTTTACACATTTCGAGAGAAATCTTTGCTTTAGTGAATTAATGTGATGACTGTTTTTTTTCTCTGAAAAGGAGAAAGGTGAAAGTGTCCTTTTTCAAATGCAGGGTTAAGTAATGATGTTAACAAACTTTTTTTTTATATGACAACAAAATACCTTTCAAACTTCTTGTTGTACGCCCATCACGTCCCAGCAAAAAAAAAAATTATGAGGACTTTAAGAGCTGTTAGCAGTTCATTCTCTGTCAAGTTGCCTTCATAACTATCCTTCTGAGAGTCAGAAAGCTGTGGCACTGAAGTATCAGATATAAAGTTATCTACCGTTTGTTCCATGTTTCCTGCTCTCACCTATTTCCTGTACAACTTCGAATAATAGTCTCGCTGCATTTACATAATTCCTGACGGTTGTGTAACTAATCTACCATTTTCATCTCAAAGTTCTTCTATTATCTTTACATTGCTTTTGATTTTTCCAAGTTTAGATTTGTTTTGTTTTGTTTTGTTTTTTCCCCTCTTCAATAAATTTCATTCTAGATTTTACCTGTGCGGCACGTGCTTTATAAGTTTCTCCATAATTCTAATTCCTGCATTAAGCGCTGTCGCTGATTTTGATCATGACTATCATTAGGATTTTTTGCAATATTAATAACTATGTCAGTTAACTTACCTTGTACTTCTACTAACTTATTTCTTCTGTCGATGCTCTTACCTTTAGTACAAATTATTGTAAAACTCTTAATCTTCAGTTTTAGGATTTCCCATTCCATTCGAAAATCGATGTTTTCTTCCATATGTGATATATGCTCATCTATCGAATTATTCAAATGTGTGACATACTTTAAGTCATTCAACAATAAGTTATTGAACTTCCACAGCCCAGGTCCCCTGTCAAAGCTTGAGAATATCAATTTGATGAAGCTATCTCTGCGATCTGTGAAAGGATAGAATGAATGTTGCAGTATATTGGTGGTTTGTCAAACAAATCATTATTTGATATGAAATAATCCAACTGAGAGCAATAAAAGAAGTTTTATGCCATGTAAAATTCCTTTTCATTCAGATGAAACAGTCTCCAGGTATCATGCAGGTCATGGCTTTTTATCAAATCTGTGTCCTCTGCATGCTTTTCTCCAGAGATGATATCTGAATCGTTATCTAATACGCTGTTGAAATCCCCCCCCCCCCCCCCCCCCCCCCCCCCCCCCCCCCCATTAACAAGTGCTCTGACTGAACATAAAGATAACAGTTCCCAGTTCATCAAAGAAAGTATTCTTTTCATTTTCATTATTTGGAGCATATACATTCACAATGATCTATTTTTTATGCTGAATTTCTATTTCAATGGCCAAAATTCGTCTTGAATTGTACACTGTCTTGTAATTATCAACCACATTGTGCCGAAATAAAACAACTTGACCACAACTATGTGATGTATAACTATTATATAGTGATTCACCTTTTGCACAATTTTTTTCCGTTGCCTTTAAACATCATCAGTGATATGTTTTTTGCAAGCAAATTATATCGTACGTTTTTTCTCTTTCAAGTGTTTAAATATTGATTTTCTTTTCCAGCACGAGCGCAGACCCCCGTGAATTTAATGAAAAAACGGTCAATCTGGAATCACAAGCCATATGCAAAGTCTGTAGTCCAAGCTGTTATCAAATCCAAACGCAAGCCGATAAACAAAGTCAATGTAACGCGATAAGTCGTCTCCGTCAGGTCAAACCGGCACACTCGGTGAAGATTCACCCACCATCCCCTGTACCTTTACTCTGCCCACTCGACAGGGAGTGGTCAGGTGAGTGCCGCTAACAGGTGAGCATTTTAGCCTTGGCCCTTCACGCCGCTGGCTAGGTGAATCCTCGTCACCTGACCTCCGTCACTTGCCACTGGCGCTGAGTGAACACTGGTCCTTCCCACGCACACTGTATTGCCAGATTTGTTTTTCCCTGCAGTGAAGGTGAGAACGAATCTTTGCTAATGTCAATGTTATCAGTTTGAATTTCGGGAACCACATCTGTCACAGAGTCTTCAAAGACATCTTCCCCACCCTCAAACAAATTTGCGCCTACCTGCACACCTCCTGACTGCTGGTTCTCATCATCTTGTTTGTTTTTCCTATTTTATGTCGTGCGAATTAGGGAATGCTTTCAGATCTGATTTTTGATCGTTTCATTTTATTTGTTATTGGCGGCCTAAAAAGAATATCACACAGGATAGAAACGTTCATGTACCCATGCATTTGTCATCCTTTTAGGTGTGCGGCATAGTGCGGACGGAGAGGCATCTGGTTCCATGGGAAATTAGATACTGCTAGCAGGCTACCAGCATGAACAACTGTGCTTCTTCTCGCTTTCTCTTGTAATAATTTGTTAATACCAAAGTTCCTTTTATTCTGTTAAGGTTTTCAACAGACTGAAGAATTGATTCTTAACCCTACCTGCACTTGTTTTCCTCTTCTATCACGTTGCTCAGTTTATACATTGATCGACAGTGGAATTTGCATCTTCTTTTCGCCACAAGCCTACATCAGTGACTGAAAACAGTCCGATGTTTTCAACAGTAGTTGTACCACCAGTTTCATCAAGTAGGCCTTCCTGTTAAACATCCCTATGTGTAAACACACACACACACACACACACACACACACACACACACACACACACACACACACACACTGTAATGACCAAGAGGAAAAGTGGAAGTTAGTTTGTGTTCTTTGC
>JADBJO010013625.1:32968-45468 GCA_016801955.1 Conus betulinus
CATGTCAAGTTGCAGCCTCAATTTATTGCTACTGGGGGCAAGTTGACCCAACGCACTGTTGTCATCACCGACTAAATTATAACAAGAAAGAGGTGTAACAGTAACAATGTGTAGAATGATGGGTATTCTACTGCTTGGCATTGACACAACCCCACGCTGCAACGTTGTGTGCAAATTATTCCTTCAACAATGCATCTTTAGGTTTTAAAACTCTCTGTGAACGTCCTGTATATTTATTGTTCCCTTTATTATTGGGATCGTAACCTACCACTACCGTCATCACCATCACCACAGCAACAAATATCATTCAATCTTTGTTTCCTTGTTCATTTTGTTTGTTCTTCAAACGCTCTGTGTCTCTGTCTGTCTGTCTGTCTGTCTGTCTGTCTGTCTGTCTCTCTCTCTCTCTCTCTCTCTCTCTCTCTCTCTCTCTCTCTCTCTCTGCGTGCTCGTGCATTTCTGTTTATGTAGGGTAGAGGACAGCAGCATGGGAAATAGGAAAGTGGAAGTGTGCATAAATGTGGTATTCAGGTAACATTTCAGCCGACCCATTTTTGACATTAGTTGTATAAACACACATATTCTAATGAGTTTTTGTTTCAAATGGAGATAATTGTCATTGGTTGAAGCCCATAATTTATTCCGGGTCTGAAGTTATGTGGGGGAAAAATCCCAAAACAATGTGCATGCTCAACTTGGTGTTCAATAAAACAGATAAAATGCTTACATAGACGTTCTGATTCGGTAACAATTGGTTTGTTGTTGCTGTTTTGTTGTTTTTTTCTTGATATTATTATTATTATTATATTATTATTATTATCATTATCATTACTATTATTATTATCATCACTGTTGTTATTATCATCATTAACATTATTAGCATTATCATCATTCGAAAAGAGAGGGGGTTAATTACCGCCGAGGGAAACAGACAAACAGAATACAGGACTAGACACAATGCATTACGACCTCTTGGGTCTTCTTCAGGTTAGGACAGTGACAAAGAACTAGAAACCACTCAGCTGCTATTAGCTGCTTCTACTGTTCGTCTCACAATCAAGAATGGCCGCCCGACGAAAACGGGAGGATGATGGGAGAGGAAGTAGGAGGGGGGAGATGGAAGGAAGGAGGGGGGGTGGGGGGGGGGAAGGGTGTGTGAAATGATGTTAGATAACATTAAGAAAATAAAGGTTTTTTTTTTTTTTTTTTTTTTAGAAGGACAGAACGTATATATATATATATATATATATATATATATATATATATATATATATCAAGAATACTATTAAAACGCCTAATAAAATTTTTAAAGTGCTCAACCCTTGGGGAGCAACATCTGTTAAAATAGTATGGTAAAAGGAAGTTTTAAAATCAACAGATCTGTTTCGAGCGCTGGCTGTCCTCAGGATGTTTTGTGTCGCCTACTGCCGGTGTTATATGGCCTAATGTCACTGTTTGCACGTGCGGATTGGCTGCACGTGTTGTTCGGTTTTCAGGTTGTTTTACAGTTCAGGGTGCGTTTGCTGACAACGATTTCCATTTGTGCCTGCAGTTTTTTTTTACTATTTCTACTTTAGTATTTAGGGTTGCTAAGTATGGTTTGCATAGTATTAACCCTTTTTCTGTTGAACATAGGTTGCATCTTTTTGAAATGTTATTGTATGGTGATGCCCTTTTTATGATTTTCCAGGATATGTTATAGTTTATTTTTTGTCTTTAAGTCTCCAAATATATTTGCTCAGTTCTGCTTGGTTTTTTGTATTTTTCTTTGTTGAATGACTGTTTATGGTTTGCATATCTGGTTGTGAAGTGATTTTCAGTGATCCCTATGTATGTTTCTTTTTCATTTTCTGATGTCACAGTGGCTTGGTATACAATGTTGTTATAGAGGCATTTGTTGCTTAAGGGACACTGCTCTTTTGTAATGCAATTGCAGGATTTCCTTTCTTCACCCGTCTTTGCTGTGTTGCTTTTCATTTCGTTGGATGAATCAATTATATTTTAAGGTTAGGCATGCATGAATATGATAGTTTGATGGTGTTCTTGTTGAATATTTTGGACAATTTGTGTTCTTTTGGGAAGGATGTTGTCAAAATTTAAAAAAAATCTTTCCCTACGTTTTGTTTTTACTCGTCCATCATATGGAGGGTTGTACCATGTGATTTTCCTTTTCCTGCTTATTTTGTTTTTGTTCATGTTGTTATCTGGGTTGCATTGTAGTTTGTAGCTGTAACCATATATATATATATATATATATATATATATATATATATATATATATATATATATATATATATATATGAATTACACACACACTCCCTTCCCTCTCCACCCACCCACTTCCTCTCCCATGACCCTCCCGTTTCCGTCGGGCGGTCATTTTTGATTGCGAGATGAACAGGAGAAGCAGCTAATAGCAGCTAAGTGTTTTCTTGTTCTTTGTCACTGTCCTAACCTGAAGAAGAGCCAAGGAGTCGAAATGCATTGTGTCTAGTCTTGTACTCTGTTTATCTGTGTCCTTGGTGGTAACTAACCCCTACTGTTTTCAAATCTTGCTTCATTTTCCGCCCTCAGTCACTCTGTTTTGAAACTTTATTATTATTATTATTATTATTATTATTATTGTTGTTGTTGTTGTTGTTGTTGTTATCAGTAGTAGTAATTAGCAGTGGTACTATTACTACTACTATTACTATCATCATCATCATCATCGTCGTCGTCGTCGTCATCGTCAACATCATCATGTTATTGGTATCAAAGTCATTATCATTATCACTATGTTGTTTTGTTGTATGATGTCATGCAACAAGTTGGGATTTGTATACTGATAGTGATTGCTGAATCAGGTCATTTTTATCTCTGGATAGAAAATGTGCGTCTGCCTGTGATTGCTGCTGAGAGAGAGAGAGAGAGAGAGAGAGAGAGAGAGAGAGAGAGAGAGAGAGAGAGAGAGAGAGAGAGAGAGAGAGAGAGAGAGACAGACAGACAGACAGACAGACAGACAGACAGACAGACAGACAGACAGACAGACAGACAGACAGACAGATTTGTTTTATCTCCCACACCACTGGATACCAACAGATGAAAAACACTATTGCCAGTACTGTGAAGTGACTTCTGTGATCATATGTATACCATTTGTTCGTTTATAATGTCATTTTCTATGCTGCTTTTCTGACATCACTTTCTTTCCAAATAATTTCCAGAACGTTTCTCGATAACGAGATCCCATGACATAATACACAATGATGTTGAGGCAGGAGTTGATGTACGTCAACATTTGATTGATCCACAGGATAGCTAGAAACAAATTATGATAACGTCGTCCGGCATTGAATTCTGGCAAAAACAGCCAACTAAAGCGAGTCACAGCAAAAGGGAAAAAACAGATGATAAAACAAAACAGAAGTGCCAACCAACATCTTGGTGAGGGCCACTTCACGGGGAGAGATTGCTGAGGATGTTCCAGTACGCCATGTCACAATCTGACGAAGTTTAACAATGGTGATTACTGTTGCTGTTATCATCACAATCATAACGACACCTGGCAAACCAAGTCCGAACACAAAGCTGTCCACACTGTCTACTAGCTCTTTGTTGTCTCTGTAAGTTTCTCGCATGGTAGGTGCCTTGACTGCTACACCTGTCACTGACTTTTTCACACATCCAACATAAAAGCGGAAAGCCACTATGAAATACAGACCAACAACTAGGATGTAGATAACAATGATATTGACCGCCATTGTTCTAGTGTGCATCAGAGCTTGATATTTGAGAGGCCTTAAGACACAGTAACATCGCTCACTGGCAATGATGGCAGTCATGATGGATGAAACATAAAGAAAGCCAAATAAACCTGACAAATAGTTGTTGGCCATAAACGTAATCATAGGACCGTAAAGTTCTTTAGTGGTAAACTGCAAATGCACGTGCTCAGCATGATGACACATCACGCCAATCAAGTACAGTTCGTCAGCCAGAGACAAAGCAAAGAGACACAGGTTGACACGGTCCTTGAGACCCTGTTTAAAGAACACCGCCATGTTGATTACGTTTCCTGGTCCACCAATCAGAAACAGGAACACCAGAACAAAGGCCATCACTCTACGAGTGATCTCTTCTCCTTCTGCACTGATGATATTGTCAGGGTTGTCCCAAGGTATGTACTCCATCTCACTGAGCTCCAGTGTGAGACATACACCCTGCAGGGACGTGTTTAATGTCACAGTTTGCATATGGCTGTCCACGGTGGTCATCAAGTTGCTGGCATTCTCATTCACGCCTTTGGGGGGCAACAGGGCATTCTGCATGCTGTTAGTCATACGGTTTATTTATTTCATGTTGTAGATATATACCTACTCCTCTATTTCAACACTTCTGTTGGAATATGTTCGTGTGTAACTGCATTGACACTATGTGCATAACTCATCTGGTACGGATGGTATGCGGTGCGTGTTTTGCTGTCCTACTTTCAACTGAAGAGTTTGGATGCGTGGACGACTTTTACCCACACACACCCACCATACCACACGAACATAGATAGCCAGGCAACAAGTTAAGTTTCCACTTTGTTTCTGTTCGCTGCCTGAACCATCAGGTCAAACAAATACATAATACGTAAAAAAACATGAAGAAGCACAGCATAAAGTAATAACACAAACCATCAATATACTCTCGCCACCACCAAAGGGCGCACAACATCACAGGATACTAAACTGTCACAATAACATATCTTTTTTCCACTCAGCCAGTCAGGCTGGCACCCACAGCATTGTCGGCATGGACAGTCTATGCACCTGGTCGCGCGTCCGGCCCGAATCAACAGTCTTCACACAGTTCACTAACGAAAGCAGTTCATGGAGTCCTTCCAGGAGCTCACACACGCCCGAATACACGTCGATACGACGGAAGCGAAAGCGCTCACGGAGGTAGCTTCGTGGAGTCCTTCCAGATACGTCCACACAGCAGGAAAAACACAAGTCGTCGTCCTGACGAACTCTGAAGCCCGGTTGGCAGTGCACACACGACGTCTACTGACCCTCGGTCAGCCTCTCCATACTCTGACAGGGTAGAGACAGGGGCTGGGCACAGGCTGCGCCCCACACCCGATTGGCGGTCAGTTCCAGGTCGGACCCAGGGTCTTCACTGGCACCTGGGGGAACTGATAGCTACCTTGATTATCTGGCCAACTTCCAACACATTTCTCGTTCTTGTTGTAACTAACAGTCACTCTTCACATAATAAATTTCACTGGAACTTGGGGGAAAATACCCATAACAGATTCTACAATGTCTCAAGAGAGTGGGTGCACTACATTAGAACATTAGAATTTGTTTTTATTAACACCATAATCATTTATATTGAGAGAAAGGATTTCAACATGGAACTCTTTTTTGAAGTACCAACGATACAATTATTGCATATAAAGGCACAAATTCCGTTTGTCCCATTTTATCAAGAAAAAACATGTTTTGTGTTTTTTATAATAATAATATAATAATAATAATAAAAACAACAACAACAACAACAGCAATAATATTAATGGATATTTCTATAGCGTGAATCCTAGATTAGCTCTAAGCTCTTTACAATAC
Source organism: Conus betulinus (assembly GCA_016801955.1). Lineage (NCBI taxonomy): Eukaryota > Metazoa > Mollusca > Gastropoda > Neogastropoda > Conidae > Conus > Conus betulinus. The sequence continues at coordinate 38,563 of JADBJO010013625.1, forward strand.
AAGGACTAACGAAAACACGCACGCGCGCATGCACACATACACACACTACCCTGGAACTGACTGCCATCTGGGTGTGGGGTGCAACCTGTGCCTAGCCTGTGCCTAACTACAACTTCCTACTGTCACCCTGTATCTTGTCAAATTATAAGATATATCAAGGACACATTTTTTTTTTTGCCTTTACAAAGCACAAGCTAGGCACACACACACACACACACACACACACACACACACACACACACACACACACACACACACACACACGCATACACCACACACAAACACACACACACACACACACACACACACACACACACACACACACACACACACACACACACACACACGAGCCGCATACTCAGGCACGGGGAAGCAGATACTCACAGTACACACGGGAAGGCAGACATGCACAACCACTCACGCGCACCTTCACACACAGGCACTCACACAAACTGACATCTGTGTATGACCGGGACTTCTGAATTATCAGCCGAAATAGACGGAAAAAAAAAGATAAGGTTTTAGTTTCGTTTTGAAAACTGGAAAAGTGTCACAGTGCCTGATGTCGTGTGGAAGAGAATTCCAAGTTTTAGGAGCCAGGAAGGAAAAGGAACGATCCCCCCTTCTTTTGCATTTGAATCTGGGAGGAACCAGGAACAACGAGTCAGAAGACGAGCCAAGGGTTCTAGCTGGGCAGTATGAGTTTAGAAGGTCAGACAGATACGCTTGAGCTCCAGATTTAACAGCATTGTCACCCTGGCTTTGACCGGGCAACCAGTGAAGTCTGCATAATAATAGTCGAGGGTGTCTTTGAAGGGATCTTTGAGGATTAGTCTTGCTGCACATTTTTGAACGTGCTGAAATGTTTGGTGGTGGTAGTCGGGAAGGACTGCTAGTAGAGAACTACAGTAATCGAGACGCGAAAGCACGAGAGAAGTGGTGAGAGTTTTGTTTGCTTCAGTGGTAAAGAGATGTCGGATAGCATATATACGTCTAATTTCCAGAAAGCATATTTTACAGATATGGTTCACTTGTGCCTTCATATCAAGATCGCTGTAGATAAAGACACCAAGGTTTTTAAACCTTTTCCGAGAAGGGAATAACAGTACTGCAGATCAGAAGTGAAGAACGTACAGAAAGAGTGGGTGTTTTGCTCCTGGTAAGCTGAACAGTAAGGCTTCGGTTTTGTCATGGTTTCGCTGAAGTTTGTTTTCAGCCATCCAGTACCGAGCGACGGATACACATTCAGACAATCCGCTCTTCATTTGGTCGAGATCAGGGGCATTTCCCGAGCGTCTTAGCTGGGGTGTCGTCGGCCAACATCTTTTTCATCATATCACATAATAACTAGACGTCTCAAGTTACAGTTCAAGGAACGATTTTCGTTCGTTTTTTTTTTTTTTTTTTTTTAATAAAGAATGTTCATCATCATCACTGGATGTGTCTAAATACAAATCAAGTAAAGATTTCCGTTTGCCCGTCTCTATCTTTCCACAACAAGAATCAGAATACATTTTCCGACAATCTATGCAAAACAATTTCCACTGTTAACTTCCAGAGCTCACTAACACTCACATGATTATGATCTTTTAGGGAAAATTATACACAACACTTGTTTCAATAATACAGTGATCTAACTAGATTACTTGTCTTTCAGATCACATGTCAGTATACATATTATTTCTTCTTTCTACTCACTCATCGTCCTCTCGACTTACCTTTACTAACTACAACTTCCTACTGTCACCCTGTATCTCGTCAAATCATAAGATATATCAAGGAAACATCATCATTCTGTATTTTTTTTTGCCTTTACAAAGCACTGTAGAAATTACAATCACCTGTAGGAAAATAATCAAGTTCATTAATACAAATGCTAACTTCATTTTAATTATCAGTAAATACCTGGCTGCCACAAGACCTATCATTCAGCCTCTCTTTAGCTGTCTGGGTCCGTTTCTGTGCCGGCAACTCTGTAGAGACTGAAGATAAGTTTTTTGCTCACCTGACTTACAGAAACTGCAGGTGAATAGCAGTCAGGTAAACAAGCCAACCAGTTTTCCAGGTTTACATGTTACGGTCAACGTGTCTCCAAAATTTGGGACTGGACGAAATGCGGTCCTTCACAACCTCTCAGTACAAAGAGCTCTGCAGGGCAGTACATTTTTTTGTAATAACAATAATGATCATAATAATGTTAATTTATGCAGCGCCTCTTCTCTTAAAAAATCAGGGCTTTCAGCGCTTTGCATAACCAACACATCATAATGTTATTCGATAAGACATGACAATCTAAAAACAAGACAGGAACTTACTTTACAGAAAAGTAATAACAAGGAGCATAGTTCAAACATACGACATTAATGTATAAACATAATATTAACGCAAGCCTACACACACACACACATATCTTCTCCCCCCCCCCCTCCCCCTTTCACACATGACCGCACACCCACGTTCACAGACACGCGCATGCACACACGCATGCACTCACTTCAACACAGCCTGCACGCACAAGTGACACAACCACCAAGCATTCAGGCCTGCACAGAAACACCCATTCAGGCATCCGGAAGGTGGGTTGGGAAGTGTGTGAGGTGTATGTGTTTGTGTGTGTGTGTGTGTGGGGGGGGGGGGGGGGGATACGACTTTTGAAAGAAGTTTGTTTTCACGGCAGATTTCAAAGTATAAGGTGAAGGTAGGTGTCTAACACTGATAGAAGGTGTATTCCAGATGGTTGGTCCTTGGAAGGAGAGAGAGAACGTTGACCAAAAGATTTTGTTCTGACAGAAAAAAATGTGCAAGAGGCCACTGTTGGCAGAGTAACGAATTTGTCGGGATTGGGTGTAGATGTGGAGGATGTGTGAGAGATATTGTAGTCCAGTACCAGAAACCAGAGAAGAGAGAGAGAGAGAGAGAGAGAGAGAGAGAGAGAGAGAGAGAGAGAGAGAGAGAGGAGAGAGAGAGAGAGAGAGAGAGAGAGAGAGCCAGCTTGCAGTCAATACGACTCTAGATTGGAAGCCAGTGGAGGGACTGCAACAGAGGAGTGACACGTTGGCGTTTAGATGCTTTGCAAACAAGCCTGGCAGCGCTATTCTGAACCTTCTGTAGTTTATTTAGTAACTACTTTGATGAGCCAGCCAAGAGACTGTTGCAGTAATCCAGCCCAGAGTTGTTATGGCTTCAATGGAAAGGAACTGATTGAACTGATCTTACGTATGGTCAGACGTGCTGCCTTCCAAAAATTACACACATGGTGCTCGAAAGAACAGATGGAATCAAAAGTCACAGTAAGGCTACTAGCCTGGCATGAGAGCTGAACGCTACAACACATGTATAGCCAACGCTAAAAATATGATTTACATCAGGGTGGCACTTTCATCCGCCCATGCATTTGTTATCCTTTAAAAACGTATGGCATGATACTGACAGATGCATCCGGCTCTGTAGGAAATGTGATGTTCCTGGCAGACTCAAAAAAAAAGTGTGCTTCTTGTCTCACCTTGTATTTAGGATTTACTTTATACCAAATTTTCTATAACTTTGTTAGGGTTTTCAAAGACTAAGGCATGGAATGTTAAATTTACAAAAAAAATTGTTTTGCATTAGTATGGCTTTATCCCCTTTATAGATCGGTCAGCAGCAGAGGATTGGATTTACCTTTGATAGATCTAAATGTGAAATAAAAAGAGCTATATGCTTTGAAAAACTCCCATTGGAAACTTAGTAAACATAAAGCGTTTATATATTCTCTTCATACTTTCAAAACTGTATTGGTTCTTTTGTTTCTTCACGTTTTTACACATGTTTGATGGTTTCAAAGGGAAAGTAATAGCAGGCAGATATTAAAGCAAAATAAGAAAAAGGAAATAACTCTGTCACCAAACATTTGTGTCGTTGACAACACGATGATTTCCCTTTTTTTTTTTAACTTTACTATGAGTGTCCTCAGCAGAAATGTGTTGAAAATTAACAGTTCCAATGATCTGTGTTTTTTTTCTCTTGATGATTGTATCTCTTTGGTTTCAGTAGCCACGACACATTTGTGCCTCTTGCTTTGTCTACAGACGAAGGGCTAAAAGCCCCCAAACCAGGTGTACTGCCGGGGCAAAAATTATGGTATCCCACAGCGTGAGCACTTCCACGCGTCCATGCAGTTGTTCCTCTTTATCATGGTAAGCCATGATAACTGAGGAAGCCATGATAACTGAAGAAGCATCCACCTTTGAAAAAAAATTTGACGTTCCTGACAAAAAGCCAGCAAGAATACCTGTGACAAACAGCCAGCATGAACACCTGTGCTTCTCTCTTTCTCTCGTAGTTTATTTGATTTCATGTACTACTGTGTCGTTCATTTTATAGACTGGCAGCAGAGCAGGATTGCATCACCTTTCGGTAGATCCAAGAATGGGATTTAGCATGGTTGTTTTCCTTGACACGTTTGAATTGTGCACTCAGTGAATGTTACGAAATCTTTGGGGTAAATAAGGCACCAAGAGTGACTTCCTTCTTTATATTTATTTCACTCTTCAAGTAGTCACAAAGCGTTTATTTTTTATATCTATGTCGTGAGAATTAGGGAATGACTTTAGATATGATGTTTAGTTCGTTTCATTTTACTTGTTTTTTGGCGGCCCTAAACGAATATCAAACAGAAACGTGTTGAACACTAACAACACCAGACATTTTCTTCATACATTTCTGCTATCTGCCGTACCCCCTGACGAGGGGCTAAAGCCACATCACATACGTACAAGCAAGGCAACAGCAATTGTATCCTTCAGGATAGAAACTTTCATGTACCCAGCATCTGTCATCCTTTTAGGTGTGCGGCATGGTGCGGACAGAGGCATCTGGCTCCGAAGGAAATTCAATGTCCCTAGAAGGCAGCCAGCATGAACAACTATGCTTCTACTCTCTTTCTCTTGCAATAATGTATTAACACCAACGTTCCTTCCATCTTGTTAAGGTTTTCAACAGGCTGAAGAAATTGATTCTTAACTTTACCTGCACTTGTTTTCCCTTTCTATCACGTTGCTCAGTTAATAAATTGATCGACTGTGGAATTTGTATCTTCTTTTCGCCACAAAGCCTACATCAGCGATTAAAAACAGTCCAATGTTTTCACAGTAGTTTTTACCGCCAGTTTCATCAAGTAGGCCTTCCTGTGAAAAATGCCTGTGCGTGCGCGCACGCACGCACGCACGCACGCACGAAGGCACGCACACGTACACACACACACACACACACACACACACACACACACACACACACACACACACACACACCACACAGAGTTACACACACACACGCGTGCGCGCGCGCACGCACACACACACACACACACACACACACACACACACACACACACACACACACACACACACACACACACACACACACACTATAGTGACCAGAAGGAAAAGTTCGAAGTTACTTTTGTTTACTTTGTATCTTATTTTCTTTCCTGTTCTTAAGTTACTCCGTATGCCATTGGCAATAGATACAATCAGTCCATCAGAATGCTAATACTTACTGTTTTTTCCTGTCGGAACTTTTGTGAGCTTTAGCATTATCCAGGCGCCAGTCTTGTATCCAACTATATGTTTATTTTCAATATATAAGCAAAAAAAACATGAGCATACACCATAAGCAATCTGTTGATTTCTTAGCCAACTATTTTCTCTTTTTTACATGATTGTTTCACGGAATCTTTTGTTTAAAGTATAGGTATTTTTGGATTCTGCGCGTTTCCAGTTTCGGCGTTCAAAAGAGTTCCAAGATTATCCATTCAGCAAAGACATTAGCTTATTTTCCAGATAATCTTGTAATCTGGAGAAAAAAGGTACTAATACTATAATTGAATATACATAGTATAAAAGACGAACGTATTCAAGGTTTTCTGTTCTTGTTGAAGCTATACAGCTACTGTGTGTTTCAAGACTGCAGGTTTTTCTCAAATGCAGAGTATCGTTGGGTAATGCGAATAGAAAGTCTTAACAGTGACTTAGCAATTAACGGTTAGCAACAAATTATTATGAATAAAAGCTTTCTGTAAGAATAGGGAACGAAAGTTCAAAATCACCGTCCACATCTCCTCTCTCTCTCTCTCTCTCTCTCTCTCTCTCTCCAGAGGGCAGACTGTGGCAGCATATTAATAGATCTAACGTTTCCATTCATAAAAAATATCGTCATCATTTGCATGACGTCATCTTTCAACTTATGAATTCGACTGCTATCAGAATCTAAAAATAGTAAAGATTTTTTATATCTGCATTTCACTAATCATTTTTTTCGATTTTGAAATCTGTGATGATGGAATTCCTTCAAATTTTTGAACACTCAGAGGAGATTTTCATGTAAGAATATCTTGCTACCATGAACACCACCAATCATAATTCATAGCAACACGCAAGCGCAGTGGAGCACATTTTTCTAACGATTCACTCGCTGCCTGGGACTTGCGGTCAGGAGTCACGTTGTAATGGTCAAGCAGGGTGACCAAGGATTTCAGCTACCTCAAGATCTTAGCAAGTGTCAGCACTAGGCCAGTGCTGGGTGGAAGTGCTGCAATGAATGAAGAGTTGAGGAGTCGGAACACATGGCGAGGATGTGTGTACTTCATCTGAAGAGGTCGAACTGGCCCGGTCGACTTATCGGCGCTAATGTAGTTTGATATGGGGTTTCCTGTTTGTTTCATGTTTGTTTATTTCGTTCCCTTCGTGTCGTCATTCACCCCGTCTACAATCATCAGTCCCACGTCCACATCAATAGCAGAGGCGATACCCAATCTGGAATGCTGGAGGAGATGGTGTGACACAGAAGATCCCTCCATGGAACATCATCAAAAGTCAAGCTAAGACCCATTTATTTCTTGGACAAAAACACACATCGCATGCACTCCAT
>JADBJO010013625.1:50468-51550 GCA_016801955.1 Conus betulinus
AAAAAACTAACAAACTCATGTCTAAATTGCGCTTTTGTCTGAATTGTTTATAACAAAGTCACTGGCACTGAAAATCTCCGCACGCTGTCTTTATCCACACAAGTAAGATCTCATATTACCTGAATAGAATGTGTGGAGAAAAACAAACCCAACTGGAACTGATACGAGCAAAAACATTCGAAACCAGTCTATTGGTAGTGTGGGCAGTGTTATTGTGGACTGCGACAAAAAAATTCGCAAGAATCTTGTGATGCAAAGTATCTCGTTAATCGTTCGATCAGTGTACGTCACATCCCATTTATGCCGTTTCCATGCACATGGAGCAGATGCGTGCATTTACAGCGTTAAAAGACTGGTAGGAGAGGAGTGAAAGAACTGTAAACCTTCAGTTGGATTATATACATATCAGGTGATATTAAGGGGTTGTGCTCGACCTGGTTGTCACTTTTGGAGCCAATAGTTTAACCCTGGGCAGTGTGGCTGGTAAGCACCCTTTTTTTTGATAAAGGATGGTGAGAGGCTATCTCAATTGGCAGCTGCAATTCACCTTCACCCTCTTTGTCAGCGTGGTACCACCAGTCACTTGGGATGTGTGTGTAAAGGATGATGGGGTCTTTTAATGACACTGGTCCCTAGAAATGAGCATAGCAGTCATGACGAAGAAAGAAGAACTGATACTGCAATCATACTTGTTATAACTGCGAAAGTGCCAGCGGTGTTTCTGACTGTGGAGACGAGTGTCTGAAATTCCAGCTTGATGCTATTCTGCTGATCTGTAGGGTGGTTTTGCTCTTGTGTGTGTCAAGTTGCAGCTTCCATTCATTGCTACAGGGACCAGGTTGACCCAAAGAACTGTTATCATAACGGATTAAATTATAACAAGAAAGAGGTGTGACAACAACAATGAGTAGAATCATGGGTATTCTACTGTTCGACATTCATACAACCCCACGCTGTTTAGGTGTACATGATTCCATCAACAGGTTGTATTACATCATACCATATTCTGACGAGTTTTTTCTTCCAAATGAAGATAATTTCATTGTCTGAAGCCCTGTACCTTCCCGGGTCTCAAGCTTGTG
>JADBJO010013626.1:0-17500 GCA_016801955.1 Conus betulinus
AATGAGAAACGTGTATGCAGTTGTAGAAGAAGAAGGAGAAGCAGTAGAAGTAGAATGGGAGGAGTGGGAGGAAGAAGAAGAAGTAGAAGAAGTGTGGGAAGGGTGGAAGGAAGAAGAAGAAGACATAATAGTTTCAAGAGTAGTAGACATCGAGGAGGGGGAAGAGGAGATGGGGGAGCTGAATATGTCACCAAAATAATTACAGGCTGGGGGACAATAAGCATGTCTGACTTGAGTAGTGAGGAGGAGGAGGAAGAGAGCCAACAAGAAGAAGAGGAAGAAAAAGAAGACGACGAACAACAACAACAACAACAGCAAACAACCACAACCAGAAGAGGTCCAGTGGGGTCTGCATGTGTGTGTGTGTGTGTGTGTTGACTTACTTTAACTCTGTCTCAGCACATATGAAACAAACAGAAAAAAAAAATCACTATCTGTCCAAGACGGGGGCAATCATGATGGTATCGCTTTCCCCTGATTTAATAGAGAAATCAGGGTTCGGATCTGCGTATCCACGTGCTCCTGTGATGTTACCAATCACCAGATCATACGGTGGCTTTGGGACAGCCAAAGCCTGTAAACCCCACTATAAAATAGTGTATTAATAAACACCTGGGCCATTTTGAATTCTGCTACTGTTCCATCTATGTGTCTAAACCTCTGTTTTACCTGTGAACTGTCCCTTCTTAAACAGGGATTCTTTCACCATTACACCTGTGCACCCAGAGTCTCTAATGACATTAACCACATTCTCCCCTACGCTGCCTTTGTGCACATCCATGTTATCTCCTGAATCTGTGAACACACAGCACAGTCCAGACAAAAAATACGCTGTCATCTTTTTCATCTTTTTCTACCTGCCTTTCACTTGGCCTGACCCTCATTGCTGCTGCTTTCTGTGACTTGAATATACAATCCCTAGCCAAGTACCCTGCCTTACTGCACAAGAAGCAGGTTCGATTGTCCACAGTCTTTTCCACGTGGCTGATGCTCCTTGTTTGTTCACGTGACTCCATGGGCCTAAGGGCGTGCACTCTGGACCCATTGTGTGAAGAGTGTTCGGACCTTTGGTCTTCTGGATATGCCTCTGGGCTTTCCTCTTGTTGAGGCACATCACGCCTCGCTTCATGGTAAGTCTCTGCTGCTTCAAGTACTTCAGCTATTGTCACGACATTCCTTTCCTTGAGGTGGATTGTGAGTCCAGGCCCACAACTGTCAAGTATCTGTTCCTTCATCACCAGTATCCTGAGGCCTTCAAAATCACATTCCACTCCAATAAGTTCTACCCACTTGTTAAAATAGTGATCTAGTCTCACCCCAAACTGTGTGTATGTCTCGCCCGGTTCGATTCTCGCCTCGCGAAACTTATGCCTAAAACCTTCTTCAGTTAAATTGTATGCCTTTAGTACTGCTTGTTTCACCTTGTCAAAATCCCTCTGATCAACTTTGGGTAGGGTGGAGACAGTGTGTAACGAACGACATGTCAACAAGACAGACAGATTTATTGCCCAGTCATCTTCCGGCCAGCCCTTGTGCTCGGCAAACGATTCAAAACAACTGATATAGGTATCTATCAAATCAGTTTCTTCTCTGAAAAGTGCGAGTTAAGTGCGAAATTTAGTCTGCAGCCTACTGACTCAGAACTGGTGTCTATTTCACTACGATTTTCAGATTTTATTTCCAACTCTGTTTGACTCAAATCTCTGATGCCATTTCAGCTCTTGCTTTGATGCAGCAGTTTCTGCCTCTAAACATTCCTTTCAAAGTTCCCTCTTTCAGCCCTTTCATCTCTCTCAGTCTTTTGCTGAGATTCAATAAACATACAGAGGTCATTTCCTGTACATACCATTTCTTTCCCCAAACTTACTAGTTTCTCTACGGGGGGTAAACTTTCTTCAGCCATTTCTTTTTCTGATATGTTTAAGGATGTATTATTAGTCAGGCTCAACACACCAAGGTTATCTCTGCACTCATACACGCATATGCACACTCATGCACCCACCAAAAACATTCACTCTCTCTGGGAATGGGATGTCACGCATTCGTTTCTCTCCTAACATGACTGAGAACAAGAAATACAATTTTATATGCTACTTATAATCAAACATGAAAAATCCAATCACACAAAAAATGCAATAATCAAACCATAAAAGATCAATAATTCCTAATCCAGGTTATAATAAAATGGCTTCTTACCTGGCCAGGTTTTCCACACACACAACCACACTTTCACACCACACCACAGTTCTTGAACAAGTCTCTTCAAGTTTTCTTCAGCACTGCGTGATGGTGACGCCTTGGTTGACTGGCTCCAGGTTTCAGGACTGGGTCTTTGTGGTCGTCTGGGATCTCGACGTAGGAGAACTCTTCTTTTTCATCTCCTTCACCCACCTCTGGGTTCAAACTCAGTTTGTCTCTCTGCATCCACCTCTGGGCTTCAAACTCAGTCTTTTTCTCTTCCAGCTTGTCTTTTACCCTAAGATCTTGCTGTCACTTCTGCCTCCCAGACCACGTTTCTCTTGACCCTACTCTGTCCTGCTCACTCTCCTCTCTCTCTCTCTCTCTCCTCTGTCCTCTTTCTCGTAGTGTTATTCTCCTCTCCATCACGTGATTCTCCCTCAGTTTATATAGGGATGGACACAAAGGATTTCCCTTCAGGCCATGCCTTTGTCCATGCTGCTTCTCCACTACCTTATTCACAAGTACACTGAATTCCCCTTTCACTACATTCTTCCACACATCAGCATTTACACACACATCCCTACCTAACTGATTAGCAAACAACCACTTGTCACCAGATGGACATCGAAAATTCCCGCCGACTTCAGGGGCCACTTACATAGTAATTATCCTAGAGATGGCTACAACAACAACGTTCATCATACGCATTCAACCAGCCTGACAATAGAACCAACACAGTGCCCCCATGGCAATACCATCTGAACGAGCCAAAGAGACTCCTGCTCTTCAAAGACTATTTTACAAATCGACCTCAGCTTCTGAGTATTTAGCGCACACACCCGATGCTCCGAGGTCCTAGTGGTTACGTCCCTCTCCCCTTTCACTATTGGGTAGATCTGAACCCGGGAGGGTCCTTACTACCTTAGGTGCCATTTGTCACCTGACCACTTCAACCTCCATGACACAGTTCGACTGTGTGCGGCGGGTAAGGTATACGCTAATGGGTTTATTACCTATTTTGGTACTACGTACAACATTCCCCACCTCTGAGCACTTAAGGTCTTTAGTGAGAGGTTTTACTGCCTTGACACTATCATATGCATACACACATATTTGCTCGCCTGTCCGCTAACCCTTTCGGTAATACCGTGACTGAACCACATCTGGAAAACAAAACCAGGAGGTGGGGGGGGGGGGGGGGAATGTTTCCCAAAAATTTGTTTAGACTGAACATCACAGAGTTTTGAAACAGCCATCAGATCATTTACAGATAACTCAGCATTGGAATGTTACCAGACATGACTTTACACCGAGAATGCTAGACAGGGGTAGGAAAGGTAGAGATTTTGTCTGAAGTGACGATGCATTTAATGTAGAAGAAGGAAAGAGACTTGCATTTTGGGGATAAGTGAACATAAGCTTTTCCATCTGTCCTGAAACCAGTGTTTGTACACCCCCACCCCCACACCCACCCCCCTTTCCTGTGTAGTGAGCACTCGTTGATAAATATCTTTGGTGAGAGTTGTGAATTTTGTTGAGTGCTTGCAACTAAATTTGTTTTTCTCTTGCCGGGAACAGAAATAGGTTTTTGAACACAGTCCCTCAAACGAGCCCCTGTGTCTTCTGTTTTGAACAAGCATGGTGTTCGTTTGTCATACTGCCCACGGTCAAGATAGTCAGGGCAGTGTGCCGGGTTCCACGGTAGCTCCACTATGCGTGTGCGTTGGGGAAAGCGCTGCGTGTTCTGAGCAAACCTCAGCTGGAAACCACTGATTATACTCTTTGTAAAACTGTTCGCGCAAAGATGGTTGCATGACTTCCTCTAAACTCTCACGACTAAGCGCCATGCAGAGTGAGTCTGTGTCCATCTCCAGGAGTTGAAAGTCTGACCTGCCCAGGAATTCGTCCAGAAAATCGTAATAGAATTCTAACATTCGCATTTTTGCGTACTGATAGACAAAGTATCCGATCTGCAAAGGGAGTGCCCAGCTGATTTTTTTCTTGCTCAGTTCTTCTACCTCTGCTACACCCCCTCCTAGTTCGGTCAGTGTTTGAAACCGACTTTCATCCACCAGTTTGGGTACTTGGTCAGCTGTGACGTAGTGAATGTCCCTGTGTTTGGCGATGTTAGTCAGAGTTTTGCTGTAGGCGCTGTTACCGAGCAACTTGAACGTTTCAGCCAAGACTGTTTGGGATGAATCAAGGTCCCCCTTTCAACGTGCATCAGACATTCGTTCGCCAAACTGTCTGAAACACGAGTTGGTGTGTGTACTCAATGATCAGTGTGGTGTTGCTTGCTTTCATCCCATGCTCCTAGTACCATTGAGTAAAGGAGTGGCGAGAAGGATTTTTTTCCATGGTAGCTAGCCAGCAAAGTGCGACGTGGTCGACTCAGGATTTTGTGCGTATTCACGAATGTATTCACCAATATTTTCTTTCCCAACAGTCGCATTTTTAAAGATAGGTTGAAGATCGGAAAAGTGTTCTTTCAGACTGTCTGGCACACAAATGTCGCATTCAATAAGACCAATCAGACTGTCATTGTTGACAGCGTTCAAAATACCTTGTTCTGTGATAGAAGACATACCCTGAAGCGGTTTGAGAGACGGGAAACGTGTTTTTATGAAGTGTCTCATGCGTGGGTTGTGCTGTCTCTCTTCCTGCCACTGACATTCCCACATTTCTACCACAGTCACTTTCAGATCCTCATGAAGATAGCTGGTAATGTCTTGTGTGTTTTCTCTGATGTCTGTGAGTGGTTTTCCGTTCACAGGGTTAATGTGTTCGCCACGAGTGAGATGACAGTCATATCCGTGTGAAACAAACAGCCATGAAACTGGTACACAGTGTCTTGCTTCGAGTCCCAACCGTCTACACGAATGTGCCTGCGCCCTAAACTATGTTCTTTTTCATTGTACTTGTGTTGTATGTGTATGTTGCGCCGTCCACTCTAACCATTCTCTCGCTTGCTGACCATACACATCCGTCCTTTCTGCCTTAAAGCCAGTCTCACATATTCTAACAGTTGGGTGTTGTGTGGGCATGGGTTGCATGATAGCCCACAGGTAAAGTGCATTGGCGTCATAGCCTCGAACCGATGGAACAGGTTCGTTTGAATTGTGGCGAATGAATGTTCAGTGTTTTTCATGATATCTGTGAAAGATAATGGAGGAGCCACCAACAATATTGTCACGCAAATAGCGTATGTAGGTCTTCTTGTTTTTCATTGAAAGAGAGAAAAGTACACATCAGGAGATAGGGTTTGAAACAAGTATTTAAGAGTGATGCCTGGAAACAGAGATACCATCTTTCAGAAGATCAATGCTTAAACGCGAATACATGTCAATCTGGGCTTGAAGAGCCTGCATGAATGGGGCCACATCCTTATTGTTGTACCACACCAGGAAATCTTGCAGACTGGTCATGTGGTTTTTCTCCCACACGTGTTGACAGAAAGCGTACTCATCCTCTGTGATGTTTTCATTTTTAAGTTTGCTAAAGAAGGCGGTGTGAGGTGGGAAGGAGGTTTCTTTCAGTTTGTCCAAACTGGTCATGTACTCATGACAAAAGTATCCTTTTGGTTCCTCCACCCCAAACGCTTTGAGATATTTTGAATATGAAAATCCAGGGACCAAAAAGTTGCAAATGTCCCAAAACTTGAGTTTCTGACTGGCAATACACGTATATTGATTGTTGCGTTTCACCACAAACTTGAAGGGGTTTTGTTTTTTGACTTTTTCGTTTTGTTTTTTCCCCCTCCTTCGCCTCTTCTTTGTCTTCTTCCTCCTCCTCCTCCTCCTCCTCCTCCTCCTCCCCCCTCCTCCTCCTCCTCCTGTCCCTCTTCCTCCTGCTCCTCAGCAAAATCAAACCTGTCTGGGTTAAACTAATTTCCTCTACATTGTCTGTCATAGTAGTCATATCCATAAACCTCTGCATCTAGTAAGTTTTGATCACATTGAGGTCATACTTGGAAGAATTAAACCCCACCACGGGCAGTCCGTGGATGTACACTTCTAGTTTTTCTTTTAAGGAACGTGTAGGAATATGGTGAGAATTTACAGACTCGTCACCCTGCGAAGGATCAATGATGGCTTCTGTCAAACACATCTTCAACATGTTCACAGAGAAGAGAAAAGGAGGTTTCTGACATTTTTTCCAAATACTTCACCATGGTGTCAACAAGTTTGCGGGGGGTCCCCATCACTCACGAAACAACGAGGCTCTTCAAACCCAGGTACATTGGAAGCGACAGCGACAGAGAGGGGGACGTGTCTAGCTGTGTATGTCGTGCTGAAGTGTGTGCTTGTTTTATTTGTGGTAAGTCGTCTGTCTCGAAGAAAACTTCAAAGTCAAAAGGAGCTCTGTAAGGAAATACGAAATCAGGGTCAACAGAAATACAATAACGACAGAGTGCTGCAGCACCGATTCCGGTGGTGTGTACACCCCTCCTTTGTATGTGTGTTGAGTTTGACTGCCTTGACACGTGTTCTCGAGTTTATTTAGTTCCCTAAGCGTGTGCCAGAGTTTGCCACATTTGGAACAAGCTAGCGCATGTCCTAACTTGTCAGTGTCAATAATGTGCATAAAGTGATGTTTGTACGCCAACACTTTAAGTGTGTCTGCATGTTTGTAATCACTGCGACGAGAAGGAGCGAGACACGGGGGTGTTTGCTTTTCATCAAATTTAAACACACCCACATTGATCTGAAGCATGGCTTCAAAGGATTCCAACTCTAAGAGAGTAATGCCTGGAAAATGTGTGGTGGGTGACTCACACCCTACCCACTGCTGATAGAGAGCCTTGGTTTGTTTTTGTAGGGAACGTACAGAAGCGCCTTGGTGGAGAGCGAGAAAACGAAAGAAACAAAGTCGTCGTTGTAAAACAAACCATGGTGTTGATCTTTTTGCAACGTGTTCAGAAAACGATTGTTGGCAATGTAGTCAGGCAGTGAGTCACAGCCACAACCAATGGGAAAGTCAGGTAGAGGGTACACATCGAAAGATGTAGACATGATTGCATAAACAGAGTAACGAGAGTTGGGTCGTTCTCTCTGAACATGTCCCAACATGTCATGATCATTCAAGTCAGAGAGAAAGGACAAAAATGTTGTTTTGAATGGATGAGCCGAGGCTTGTCTAAATCCCTGTGGTTATTACACGAGGCGTGAAAGAAAGACAGATCTCCCTGCTCTTTATGTCTGAGAAGAAAAGAATGAGAAAATTTAATTTTAAAAACATTTGTTTTGTTCTTGGAAAACATCCAAAAGCTGATCATCCCATTTGGGAGAATCAGAAGAAGGGTCCCAAAACAAAGTGTAGACAGATTGAACTTTCCAGGGCACTTATGGCTTTTGATAGCGTTCCAATATTTGTCATACATCTCTTTCACATCCGGAGATAAATGATCTAACAGCTGTTTTTCTTTACGCTGTGTGTTCAATCTTTTCAGGGGTCGGTCGGAAAAAAGGATGAGAGACAGGCTCACTGTCACTTTTGCGTTTCCTTCCCGCAGCGTGTACCCCAGACGTCTTCCTCAGTGTTGGTTTACCACCGTCATGGGTGTGCAGGTGTTTGTTTGGCCCAGTGGTTTTTGCGACCAAAACCAGCATTACACACGGGGCACACATGACTGATCAGTCGTTCGTGTTGAGCCCCGGACATGGCGGTTGCGGTTGGCTCTGTTGCTAAACACAGCAAAACACTCAGGGCAGGTAAAAGAGGAAGCTGAAGTCTGGGTATCTAAGGCAACGGCAGCTGGATAGGAAGTGGGTTCAGCGACAGTCTCTGTGCGTCTGATGCAAGACTAGGAACCTTTGTCTTTTTGTCAGGAAGTGACCTGCCTCCTCAATCTGCTTCTGCGTTGCTTCCCTTGTCTGAGGTATTGTCTCCTTTGTCCCATTGTTCCAACCGCACCTCGGTCTCATAATAACCACTGCCACACCCACCCCACGCGTCTTTCGTTCTGTAGTATCGATTAATGACCCGCAGCCCCATAGGCTCTTTGTTCTTTGTTTCTGACACGCCTGCCTTCTACATTGGCGCGCACTTCAAATACCTCACGTGGTACACCCAGCTGCTGCTCAAGAGCTAGATAGTCTGCAGGATAACCCAGGCAAAATCATTCTTCGCACCCTGAGACAACGGCCAACTCTGAGACCAGACACTCGAGACACCCATCAAGAAACACTACTAGCACCAGCACCAGCAGCAGCAGCAGAAGCGGTAGCAGCAGCAGTAGCAGCGCTAGCAGCAGCAGTAACAGTAGCAGCAGCACCATCTTTATCAGGATGGGGAAGCATTCTTTCCGTTAGGAAAGAACAAATACCTAACCGTAAACATTTCCAAGGACGCTTATACCTTCATGTACGCCACTTCGAGCAGTACGGATTGAAGGTTTAAACCCACAAAAACGGGCATTATGCTGCAACCTCAAGAGTTTAAAAAAACTGCTTGGCTACGCCACCAGGGCAAAGAACTGTGGTCGGCGCGATACAGCAGCAACAGCAGCAGTGGTGACAACGACAAACAACAGCAGCAACAACAACAACAGCAGCAGCAGCAGCAGCAGCAGCAGCACGTAAACAACAACAGCAGCAGCAACAGCGGCGGCAGCAGCAGCAGCAGCAGCAACACACAACAGCAACAGCGGCGGCAGCAGCAACGACAACAGCAGCAGCAGAAGAAAAGAAAAGTGGCCGAGAAGGAAGAAGGTTATGACGAGCAACCATTTTTCACACAGGAAGTAACGCAGCCACCACCTCCAACTCAGTCGCAGTCCTTCTTCGGGAACAGTCTCATTCGTAAGTACTTTGTCTGTCTGTCTGTCTATCTGTCTGTCTGTCTGTCTGTCTCTGTCTCTCTCTCTCTCTCTCTCTCTCTCTCTCTCTCTCTCTCTCTGCGCGTCTAGTACGCACCACTATCGAACTTTTATTTCCACTTCATTCATGGACTTATCCTGACATTATTTCTTGTTCCAGTTGATGACGATGAGTGAAGCGCCACACCTACCATCACCACACCACCTCCGCCGCCACCACCACCACCCACCACCACCCACACACCACGTTGACCACCATCGCCGCCACCACCACCACCACCGCCACCAACACCACCACCGCCACCGCCACCAACACTACCGCCACTGCCACCACCACCAACACCACCGCCACCACCACCACCACCACTGCCACCAACACCCCATCCACCGCCACGCCACCAAACCACCACCGCCACCACACTGTATGTGTGTTTTTATGTCTGAGTATCTGTGTGTTTGTCAGTCTGTGCTGTATATGTCTTTGTTTGTTTTGTTGCGTTATTTTCATTGTTAATGTTTTATGATCAGAAAAAAAAAGAAGAGAGAATAAAGGGCAAACCCCAGATGGAGTATCAGTCAGAGCGTCGCTAATCTTTAATGGCCTCCTGATTGATGTGTCATTTGGCTGCCTATCAACACCGAGGACGGGGTACAATCAACGGGGACCTTAGTGGAACAATGCTTATCAATCAGTAACCTTCAATGCTCATCAGTATCGTCAGGAAGGTGAGTGAGTGGTAGCGCAAACGGGTGTTCAGAGGGGAAAATATCTGCCGTCATCACTGTCATCACCGCCATCTATTTTTAACACGCCTACATCAGCGGACAACCACGCTGCAACAAGAAAAACACCCTCATCTATTAAAAAAAAAAAAAAAAAAAAAAAAAAAAAAAAAACCGGCGTCGACAAACATCGATCCGCACGCGCGCAGCAACACGAAATACCCCCATCTGTTTTTAACCCCCTACGTCAGCGGACAATCCCGCCACACAAAAAAAAAAAAACAAAGAAAAAAAAAATTTTTTCGCACATGACATCAAGACTATCGATCCGATGTCAACTCGCCACAAACCGTGACCTTGACCCTTCCGCCTACTTTTGAAATCACCACCACCACTTCCGGTACACGCCACCTGCCGCCTTCTTCCGGCATGCGCACCACCACTTCCGGTGGAGATACATCCCCGTCGAGATCCCCTTTGAAGGTCAAAGGTCCCTTACCCTACTACTGCCGAGTATAAATAAAAACCAGTATGTTTGCTCACCATTGAGTTCTATCACACACACACGCACACACACACACACACACACACACACACACACACACACACACACACAGACGCGCATGGCATACATACATGCATAGATAGATAGATAGATATGCCGGGTCCAATCAAAATAAATCATTGAAAAAGCTATTGAACTAAAGACGGCAGAACAATGAAAATTGTTGGGGTCTTCCCACCCATCCCCAGCGCGTGAAGATGTCACCGCATGGAAACGACTATAAAAACGCGGTTACCATTTTCAACAGTATTGTAAATATTACGAAACATGTTTTCATCAAAATTAATTGTTGATGTGTAAGCAGTAGCAGATACGAACAAAAGGCAAATCAAATGATGTCATATTCAAACGTTGTATCTATAACCAAGTGGCATTCTATCTAAATCATTCCTCTTGATATTAACCAGAGGTGCAGATAAATGTACTGTGAAGTCTACAACGAAATGGACAACGTGGAGATAGATCTCTTTTACATAAAAATTTGAATATGTGAGACGATGTGATCATCATTACTGGTGAATCAATCAAGTCAAGCAGCATTAAACCAGCAAATAAAACAGTAGAATAAGATAGAGAATTTATATTTGTGTGTATTTATGTTTGTATGTATATATATGTATGTATATATGTATGTATGTATGTATATATATATATATATATATAGAGAGAGAGAGAGAGAGAGAGAGAGAGAGAGAGTGTGTGTGTGTGTGTGTGTGTGTGTGTGTGTGTGTGTGTGTGTGTGTGTGTTCAAAAATGGTGCTCTCTTGTTGTCCCGAGCTCTCTAAAAAGTGGAGCCGGTAAATTATATGAATGAAAAAATAATAATCTGTGATGTCCTCAGACTTATATTTTTGACAACTTTTCACTCGTAAACAGCTTTTAACAACTTTTCACTGGTAAACAGCTTCGTCAGGTTGAAGATATAAGTCTGAAGACACGAAAAGACTGGTGCTTTTATTCTTGTGTGTGTATATAGATAGACAGACAGACAGACAGACAGATGTAGATAGATATGGCTCCGTTCTTTTCATTAAAGTCCCCTGGAAAGACTCTAGTGGATCGAAATATTTCGAAAATCTCATGAACCTGCTGCTCTTACTTCTCCTGTTTTGTGCGTTTAAACCATGGGCCTATAAAGCGAGAACACGCATCGGCCTACCTGATGATCCACCAGACTCATCTTTCTACGTCCCTCCTCACTGATTGCCTGTTGGTGTTTACTTTGATGTCCATGATCTAGCCCTGTGTGTCCTCAAGTGGATCTGCCAAGATGCCACCCTCTCTCAACAGCTTCATCAAGCAGTTGAGATGGACTGACAAAATCGCCAGGTACCAGTCTCTCGATTCTCTACAGACCAAACGCTTAGAAAGATGTTTCTGCTACCTGTGAAATGTCACTGCCACGATTGCGACTGGACAAACCAGGATGTGTGATTGTGGACCGAGAGCCAGAATAAGCGGCGTGGGGATAATACCAGTGGAGTAAAACTGAAGAAGCTGTGACAAGAAAAATAAATAAGTCAATAAAAAAATAATAAAATGAATAAATCGGAAAATAATAGTGCGTAAAGGATATATATATATATATATATATATATACAAGAAATAAAAACTGATAATTCATTGTTTAATGTCTTCGAAAAAGAATTTGGGCTGTAGGTACTCTGTAGAGAATACAGAAGATCGGTTCCTTTAGCACCTATTGCCAGAATAATTTTCATTCTGCATTCATTTGCAATAATCTTTATTCGCGCACAAAGCATACATCTCCATTTTGTACTGTTTTCAAAAAATTCAAGTTCAGGCTAGCAATGATTATGTCCGAGACTCCCATTCGTTTGGTTGTTTGTTTATTTGTTTGTTTGTTTGTTTCCCCCTGGAAAAGATAGTGCAGAAACAGGATCTACGAGTCTCAAAACAGGCAATTTTCAATACTGGCGGGATTGTATCCTACCTGGAGATCATTTTCAGGGTTCTCTTAAGTTCCTGCTGTTTTCTCTAACCTCTCCCTCAGTCTTTTTTTTTGTCTCTTTCTCTCTCTCCTTTTCGAACGGCCTGTCGCTCCTCTTTTCAGATCTTGCGTTCCCTCACTCTCACTCTCACTATCTCTGCTCCACTGTCACATATGCAGACCTTTATCTCACTTGCAAACAGATGTGTCCAATATCATATCACCAACTCACATTTAGAGGAGTGTTTATGTTTGTTTTGTTAAGTTTTAAACATAGTTTGGGTACAAAAGAGCCTTGCCCGGCATTTAAGCTTATTGGCTTTACTAAGTCCGACGCAATAGTTAAATTCAACAACAAGAATTAGGCAGAGGAGAGTGCGGTTTCAGCATACGCTTTGTACGTATTGTAAGATGTATGAAATAGAAGATAATTTTCATATGATCAAGATTTGCAAATATGTTATTGTTGTTGTTGTTGTTGTTTTTGTCTTACCCTGGGCTAAAAGACTCTAGGGATCATCCGAACAGCCGATATACTTGAACACTTTGGTGCAAATGCATCAGCTAAGGAGAGAACATTACATGTATGACCGTTTTTGATTACCGCGCCACGTGGGCTGCCACACTCCTACTTCGAGGGGTTTTGGAGACTGATGGTGTTATAGTTGGAGCTTTTCACAACTGAAGACAATCCCTGCGCGCAACTATGCAGAACATACAACAACATTTTAATGAAGCTTGGTGTTCTAGCCTATGACATTGTTCTAACGCAGCACTAAGCCAATGCGGAGCAAAAGATGATACGCCAACGTTGCACAGAAGCTTGTAGTTATTGTGAAGACATCTCCGTTTTGCTTAATTTAGCTTTTCAGTAGACAAGGAGGTTAACTGCTCAGTGTAGCTAAGCTTCTTGAGCTGGAAAAAAGGTGCTCAGATCGTTTACATCTTTGAGTTCTTTTATATTTAGTCCCGATGGTACTTCCATGTCCCAAATGGAACTCAAACGTAAACAAGGTTTTATTTTGTGGCCAGGAGAAGAATCTTAGTTTCGTTCTTTTACTTTTAAGGCCACGCTTGTTTTTTTTTAAATCATCTTCAGCACAATCTTTCTCTAGGCTGTGTGTGAGCTGAAACAACTTCCATAAGAACATTCGATTTAATATGGATAAAGCTCGGAATGAAAGAACATCAAGTTCATCCAGTGAAATCCAAGCGTATGATTCTCAGAGAGGTACGTGACAGGACACGTGATCGTCAGTTTCATTCGAACGTGATCGCGTACCTACCGAGACGACACACACCGTGAAAGACTTGCGTGACTGAACAATACTTGACCAGACCGGAGACGAATGGGACAGGTGTCATGGAATCTGCCGTTCTTCCACAGCCTGGCTATCGCTCCCTTGTGCTCCTGCTGTCACTTTTCTCCAAAGGTAGACTACTAGAACGGTAGAAATGAATGCTGCAGTTGCTACGTTTTTGCGCGCCTCAAATAGTAATGAACGTTTCTTTCTGTAAATTTCTGAGTGAAAAAAAAAATCATACAAAAGATCCAATCAAGTATTACCAATCAATGCAACATTTACGTAATGCAGGGTAAAAGTAGTCAACCTTCTATTCCGCTTTTTGTGTTTCTTTTTTTTTTCTTGTCATTGAATATATACCTTACAATCTGAATAGTTAATTGAGAGAGAGAGAGAGAGAGAGAGAGAGAGAGAGAGAGCTCTTTGGTTTGGTAAAAACCAGACACCACCATCTTGTGGTCCAGAGGTAGAGCAAAGAGACAGTTAGTGAAATCCATAACTAACTCTGACTAACCATGAAAGCGTTTGTCGGTAGATGTTCATATGGTCTGGTGTGCCGCTGGTGGCTTGAAACACTATATTTCCATGGTTTTGATTGTTCTTTTTTCAATATGTGTTGTGATGGTGAATGTTCATGCATACATTGGGGAAGATAAGATACACCAGCGGATACAGCAGCGTGAACTTGTGCTTGTTGAAGATGTTATTATACTTCCACACCAGTTTTTAGTTTGGACAGTTCTGATGTTGTCTTTACTACACTCGAGAGAATCTCTGGTTTGGATCCTCCATTGATAAGGTCAAACAATATTTAGTTTCTGTCCAGATTGTTATATCAGTATTCATATTGGCGCTGTGGATCGCTATCAACTTTATTTTCTCTGTGCAGAATATCCATGTCATATCTTATTGATATTTCACCCAGTCTTTTACCAGTTTGACGAGTTCTTATTCATTGCTTGGCCAGGCCATTATAATATTATCTGCTAAGTGAGGAACTGTTCTTCCTCCAGTGTTAACTGTGCTGTTACTCACTTCAAGTGTATCAGTAAAGAATATGTTGGAAAGGAGTGGAAGACAGAAAGTGGCCTTAACGAACTCAACTGAAGCATAATATCATTCTCTAATAGCATGCCATATGAGTATTGTACCAGTAGCTTTGGAGGACATTTGCTGAACGGTGTTGATTTGCCCTATATTAAATGTCTTCGTTGTGTTCCATGGCGCATCCTCCCAGACTGTCGAAAGCCTTCTTGAAGTTCATGAATTCTTGATAAAACTCGCTCTGATGTCGGAGACGCTTTTTGCAAAGGATAGGCTAGGACACATTAAAACATCTGTTCCATTGTTCTTCAGCCTTCACGGAACTCAACATGTTCTTCAGCAATAGTCATATCTGCTTCTTGCTATGGTCTGTTCAGGTGATTATGAGCGGCTGGCGTTGCTGTTCAAACTAACGGTGTTGACGTTCTGGCAGTGCTGTGGATTTCCTTTCTTATAAACTCCAGGCTGTGGGCCACTCCTCAGTGTGCCAGATACTGCTGCAGATGACGGTAGGCCTATCAAATACAGCCCATATGCCTTTGTTTTATACAAGTCTGCAGGGATGTTGTCGTGGCATGAAGCCTTCCAACGCCTTAGCAAGTTCACTGTCGCTAGGACGTCTTCATGAGTATTGGAAAGTCATCCTCATTTGACGAATTCTAGATTGTTAGCAAACTCTGACCCTTTTTGTTCTGGTTGTTATATAGTTCAAAGCAATGCGCAGTTCACCCTTTCAGGAAGTCATTTCCCGTGTAAGACAGATGCATTCTTTGTCCTGAGTGGTTAAAGCTTAATTAGCTTCTGTTTGGTTAAATCTGTTACGCTCTTAAAAGTGTTATTTTTCATTTTTCCTAGCATCGTTGTCCAATGCAGCTTTTCTTTTCATTTTTAATTCCCTAATCGATCCTGTCGTTATAGTACTATGTTTCTCTCCTTCAGCTTTTTCAAGTGGCTTGAAGCTTTGGCAATGCCAAACATCTTCACGATAATGATTGAAACTGCTTGTGAAGGCTTCGATGTCTTCTTCCAGTCGCAGTAGTTTGGCGAATGTTTTCTCTGTAGCCGTTCAGCGATGCCAGAATTTTTCTGGTCGTGGATTGAATTTGAACCGGCCGTTTCTCATTCTTTTGTTGTTCTTCTGGCACACTCAAAAGTTACTCATGGCGAGGTCGTGGTCTCTGCCAGAGTCAGCCCCTGGAAATGTCTTCGCTTTAGTCCTGTGGATGCCAGACCTCTTCCAGTTCTTCACATATATAGTCATTCAGGCTGCGACACTAATTGTAAGAGGCACCACATCCATTGTTGGAATATTTCATGCTCACCGAGAATGCTGGCAAGAGCCAAATCATCACTGCTGGTGAATTCAAGAGGGCATAGTCCTGTGTTTTAGGTGGATCCATTAAAGTAGGGGCCACAGACGTTCTTCCAGTCTTTTTTATTGTTGAAGTGTTTAAACAACGAATGGCTAAGCGGAGCAGCACATTAGATTAGACAGTACACAGATGCACTGCCTTGTACCAAGTGCATTTTGTGTAGAAATTTTGATTGAGTACCCCACAGCATACTTCATCGTCTGCTTTCCTACTCTCTTGTCTGCATGTCTATACGTCTGTCTATGTACAAAGAAATGAAATTACCGGGAAAATCTTGTAGTGTGCACCAACATAAAACCATGCAAGTATCCCTAATGAGTATGTTAATAGAGCTAGATAACAACTCGGCTCATGGACCTGCTTTGGAAGACAAACGATCCCAGGTTCATGGTTCGAGTGTCAGATAGTATCTATTCTGTAACACCCTTACTGCTGCCACCGGTGAATAGTTCTTCAGTGTGATGCTCTCCAACGCCACAACACAGAACAACATAAAGCAACACATCACGACAAACTCGAATCCTCACCTTTCGTTTTCAAAACTCACAGACGCCAAGACATACATATACTGAAGCGTACACCCTATGACCTCTCTCACAGATACACAAAGACCATCCACCCATCAATGTGCTATATAGGCATGCGCATTGTGGATTCAATTTTCTCAATGTGGAAGGCAAACAAACTTTTGGAAGGTAGATCGTCATAGCATTATAGAAGCGGGGATATCCTGTGAGAAACCGGTTAAAACTTCAGCGCCCCAAAAACCAATTTCCGGCGGATAAGAATGGGCCCCAAAAACTCACCCTACAGGGAATAATTCTAGACCGGCTTTCCTCTTATCACAAACTCCCCAATACCCCACAACCCTACACAACCACCCCCTTCCTGAAAATTGTCAAATGTCCCAAAAGACAAAACGTATTAATCGAAGCGCATTGCGCCTGAGTTTGAGGGTAAGGGGGTAGGAGGGTGATATTTTTTTTTTAATAATGCCAGAATGACCCTTCACCCTGTACAGTACACTCCATGGTCAGTGATCTGAAGCACAGTCTGCGAACATCCCATGGAGTGACAAAGCCTCGTGTCAATCACTCACCCCTCCCCTTCCTCCTCAAATTCAGGTGCAATGTGCTTTGATGTTTATATTTTGTCCTTTGAGGCACTTTGATAATTTTAAAGTAACGGAGTAACTTTTGAACAAAGGGAGGGGATTGGGGTCAATCCAGATCTACTCTCCGGGGCATGAGTTTGAGCACAAACCTTTTCTCACCTGCCTAGGAGATTTCAGGTGATGCATTCTTATGGAAATTTACACACAGGCCATTCTGAGCAACAATCTCGAGAATGGTGTACCAATGAATAAGTTGAGGGGGAAAAAAGTATGAAGATTTCAGACAAGGTTATTCTGTAGAATCTTGATACACACCTTTCACTAGATATTAATCACATATCTGAAGCTATTCAGTCAGCTGAAACTGAGGAACGGGTGCCAGGACAAAAACAGTGTGATTTGGAATAGGGGAAGGGCTTTAAAGAGTG
>JADBJO010013626.1:22500-42500 GCA_016801955.1 Conus betulinus
TATATATATATATATATATATATATATATCAAGAATACCACTAAAATGCCTAATAAAATTCTTAAAGTGCTCAACCCCTGGGGGGAGGAACATCTGTTAAAAATAGGATGGTAAAAGGAAGTTTTAAAATCAAAGATCTGTTTCGAGCGCTGGCTCTCCTCAGGATTATTATCTATGCGCAGGGAAGAAAAAGAGGCGTTGCTCTCCTGAGGAGAGCCAGCGCTCGAAACAGATCTGCTGATTTTAAAACTTCCTTCTACCATCCTATTTTTAACATATTATATATATATATATATATATATATATATATATATATATATATATATATATATATATAATGCTGAACAATTAAGTAGTAGGGGAAATAAGTGCAGGCTAACAATTTTTCAGTCATTATAATAATGACTTCAGTCATTATAATATATATATATGTGTGTGTGTGTGTGTGTGTGTGTGTGTGTGTGTGTGTGTGTGTGTGTGTGTAATTGTTTTTTTGCAATATTTAAGGCGAATGGACAAAAAATAGATAGAAAAGGGTAACACAGACTACAAGCCATGTACAAGTAGTTTTATTTTCTCAAAGTAACTCTTAACCGACGTCTCCTGCACTGAAATAAGTGTACCAATGGTTCCAGAAAATGTTTGGACAGGATGTGTGCTCTTACAAGTTCACAAGTTCAGAAGTTGTTTATTTCGTCCATGCAGGAAATTTGTGTTGTGGTGACACATAACAATGTCAAATCATAAAACACAATGGAATAAATTATAATGAAATGGGCTACATTACAATGCTTTCAATAAAAATTAAAATCTCCTTTGCACGCCCTTCCCCAACCCCTCACACTCACGCTCGTCGGAAAACGGTCCCGTTAACATCCTACCTATCCTCTCAACATGGTGCAAAGTTTGATATTTAAATGAGTAGAATACAATAAAATTAAATTAAATTAATTCATAAGCTTAAATTTAAACATCAGAATACAATAAAATAGAATTAAATTGATAAGATTAAAATTAACCATCAACACTCACCACATATTTACTTATCTACACATCACAATCCATCTTCTATCCACACACACACACACACACACACACACACACACACACACACACACGCACGCACGCATGCACGCACGCACGCACGCACGCACGCACGCACGCACGCACACACACACACACACACACACAGAGAACAGATGAAACAAAAACTGTTGAGGACCATACACCCTTTGCGACATTCGTATATTGAAAAATCACCCGAAAGACATGATGTTTCTGGCACTTCAGGCCGCCAAACACAAAGACACACCTCGTGTGTTCATTTAAGAAAGAAGAAGAGAAATCTAGACACGTTCTGTGTCACTGGCATAAAGGCGAGGCAACAGCACATGATTCATTGCCATGCAGGGCAGCAGCAGTGCTGCTTTGAAGTATGTGCTGAGCTGAGCTGACAGGGCATGTTTTTAAATGGTTTTTGCTTTTCGTGTGAAACATGAGTTTTGTTAGTCAAACTGGACGCTAAGGCTCACACATTTCACCAGCCGTTCATTTGGATGAGCGAGGATCATATGGAAAACAGTAAAGAAAGTGGTTTCACGTTTGGTGATTTGCTTTCTCCGGTTAGAATTTTTTTTAAGAAATCAGAAGCAGATGATTACAAGGAACTGATTGCTTCATTTGCGTCCGGGGAAACCCGTTTGACAGCAGTTTCATTTCAAATCCTACATAGGAATGATAAGCTTGATGATCTACTTGTTGTCTGTTTGGTTATTTAAAAGAAAATCTTATGGCAAACACGGCAATGGATTGTTTCTGTTCACCATAACAATAGAAACCCACCAACCACTTGCGCTCAGTGGTGAGCGTCAACGATTCCGGTCAGGGGGGTGGGGGTGGGTGGGTTCTTTCTTTAATTACGTCAGGTTCGTGGGGACTGTCGTTGAACAGACATGGCGCCCTCCGGCGATTCCGGTCAGGGGGGTGGGGGTGGGGGGGTTCTTTCTTTAATTACGTCAGGTTCGTGGGGACTGTCTTTGAACAAGCATGGCGACCTCCGGAGACTATGCTCACTCATGCTGGCTTCACTACCAAGCAATGATCGTCGTCATATGGAGCTTAGTAGGCAGTGGCCAGTGTATGTTGGATCAGATGAGGCACCACTGGACACCACCGAGGTAATTTCACAACAGCGCAGTGTTTCCTCTGGTGGGTTACCCATTATCGACTTGATACTGAATCTTCGCTGTGGATTGCCAGTTGCAGGGATGAGATGGAACAAGCCAGGGTGTGGCTGTGGAGGAGGAGGAGATGGGAGGGAGAGGCTGGAATGAACTTCGTGGAGGTAATATCACTGAAGTTCCAAGGAAACCAAACAAAAAGAAAATAATGAAAACTGTAGATTAGTGCTGTAGATGATGTCATCAGCAGTTTCATTTTTCAGTTGTTTGGTATAAAAGATTTTACCAAATTTTGCTGTGTGTATGTGTGTGTGTGTGTGTGTGTGTGCGTGTGTGTGTGTGTGTGTGTGTGTGTGTGTGTGTGTGTGTGTGCGTGTGCGTGTCCTCTTACCTATTTGGATGGTGGTACCAGAATCAGTCACCAATAGTATGTTTTGCAGACCGGGCCCTAGACATTGGACCACTTTATGCCATTTCAATTTCTGTTCACTCGTTGAAATCTGATTGTCTTCCAGCTTCATCCTGCGAGACTAAAGCCTGTCCCATCCTTCATCATTTAAAACTCGAGTTAACGATACTGTTCAGTGGGTAAGATGGGCAAAAAGCTGCACCTTTCACATTTGCCCTCCGTAATAGATATACCCTCAGCGAAAGCACAGTTTCGTCTCGACAGATGTCCACTCTCTACTTCTGTGCCACTCATATTTTTGTTATGCATGTTTTTGTTTGAGTCATCGAAGTGTTGGTATTTTCTTTACAAGAGAATATTGCAATACACAAGTTCCTCGCTAATGTGGGTTATTTAACGTGCACAGAAAGTCTGCTGTACAACATATATCGTTATATTGCCTAAACGGAAAAAACTGGTTCTCAGACCACAGCTTACGGTCCAGTGGAGCGAGGAAACGAAATTCACATTTCTGGCTCGGATAGAACCACGAACCTAAGGCCCTCTTCTAAGTGGACACTTGATTGCTAAGCCATCAACTGAGGGAAACATGAATTTCAAGTCCTGTTGTAGGCCTACATTGTTAAGCCTACTGCAGAGGCCATATCACTGCTAACGTTAAAGTCGGTGGTTGACCATGTCATTGTCACGTTTCTATGTTATTTCCATTTTTCAAAGTAACAGAGCAAAGGATAGATATATCTGAACATATGATCATCTCCAGTTGTACTCCTTCCATTAGAGATCCAAGCTGTTCCAGCATTGTGTGGTTTGGAAGGGGAAAAAACTATTCACTTTTGGCAACTACGGAATCGACCTACAGTAAACCAAACGGTCTTTCGCTTGAATCATTGTTCTCTCTTCTTTTTCCCAATCCTTTGCAGAAATGCTCATTTAAATCAGTCAGCCGTTTTACAGTGAGGAACAGGACATTTTTTTACTACATGAGACGACAAAAAGAAACATTTTGAGCAGGATTTAATTCATATAGCTGCAATGTTACACTCACACCGGTGACAATGCGGCTAGCTGTAGGAAAAAATACAAGGGAGAGCTTGACAGCAGAAAGTTTTCAGAGAAGAAACTCTCAGAAAGAAACATTTTGAGCAGGATTTAATTAATATAGCATCCAACTTGTTACACTCACACCGGTGACAATGCGGCTAGCTGTAGGAAAAAATACAAGGGAGAGCTTGACAGCAGAAAGTTTTCAGTTTTCAGAGAAGAAACCCCTCTCAGACAAGCGTTTTTGTTCAGAACTCCTTACACTCTAAGGAGACTAGGCCGCATCCAGGTGAACTTGCCCCCCCCCCCCCCCCCCCCCCCTTCCCGCCACTGCCTGATTTATTACAGTCCACACTAACCGTCGTCCTGGCTGTTTTGACCGGTCTGAATACACATGTACTCATTTTACCGTCAGTGTAGTCAGTGTCCCAGGCGGGTATCAACCTCACAGCGATGTGGCAGGTGGACCTCATGGGGCCTCTGCAGCTGGTGAAGGTACAAGATGAGAGGAACTGGCTGCAGTGGACACACGTGTCCGGAGTGGTGTACCTTGCTCACTCGCCCTGAATGGCTCCAAAGGTGGCACAAAACGTGTTTCTTAAAATTTTGTGGAAAGGGGGTAATTGGGTGAGGCGAGGAGAGGGGGGTTGCGGGGGCTGGAGTGATGACAATCAAACGTTGACAGGTTGGGAGGTCTGCTGGTTCATGGCTGGTGTGAACGAGATGGTCAAACTTCGCCCGTTGATCGGGAGTATCCTGAAGAGTGCCAACGACACAGAAGCTGCTCACTATGGAAAAGCGTCAGGAACTTGATGGTCGGGTGAATGATTTGGTCGCTTTTGAGGAATTTTGAGGCTTTTGAAGAACTGAGTGTGAGGTGGGGAAGGGAGTGGGGACTGAATGGTGAACCCACGACTGAAGAGTTAGCTTCGGTAAAGAGATAAGAGACGTGTTCATCACCAGGTGTACATGAGTGACAAGGAATATTTGGAAGGACAGAAGACCAGCAAACATTAGGGTTTAGTGTTGATTTTACACAAATACATCGTTGTTATACCACAGTTCGAAAGTAATTATACATATGCAACTGTGTTTGCTTGTGTGTTAATTTATGCAAGCACATGCACATACATATACACATACATGCACATGCTGTAACACACACACACACACACACACACACACACACAAATATATATATATATATATATATATAATCACACACACACACACACACACACACACACACACACACACACACACACACACTGTTGAAAAAAACATCCAGCACGTAAGCAGCTAAATCATGATTCCTACGCTCAATAAAACTATAGTCAGACAGACAGACAAACAGACAGACAGAGATTTGTATCCGTCTGGGCTTGTGGTCTGTTATAGTGTTGGTCATCTGTGCCCTAAAACAACCCTGATTAGTGGTCTGTGTTTAGTGTTATGACCCGTTACCATTCGTCAACAGTCTCTGTGTACAAGAATATTGTATGTATGTCATGCGTGGATATGCCTCTTGTATGTGTGTGAAAATCTCCTTGCGTTGTCTTCTTTCTGCAGATATATATAAACTCCTGTATTACCTGATTAAAATGAGTGTGAGAAAAAAAGAAACGAAAAAGGAGCAAAATTTAGAAAGAGAAAGGGTTAGTTGCCGCCACAGATACAGATCGCCTTTTTAACAGCCTCGTTTTCATCCAACAGCCATTTTGCGCCGAATATGAGAAGATAAGTGGTTTCTCGTTCTTCGTTTTCACTGTCCTACATGTTGTTTTTGCCAGAGGAGACCCCAGAGGTCGAAATGTATTGTTTTGTCCTGTAATCTGTTTATTTGTATTTGTGGCGGCAATAACCCCTTTTCTTTCTAAATTTTGCATCATTTTCCACCCTCAGTCACTTCGTTTTGAAAGGAAAAAGGAAAAAAAAAAGTCAATGTGTTTGTGACCTGTCGAAAACTTGGTGAGTGCTGCACGTCAAGGTCCACCTTGAGCTGCCACTTTAGACACCTGCTGTAGGAAACTGAGATTCTGACTCCCATCTACCGGGACTCACCTCAGAGTATCACGTTCTACAACCAAGTCCACTTCTTCAACAGCATCAGAAAAGCACACACTGGCAGACTGGAGGAGATCCTAAAGACAGAGGACAGATGCAACATTTGTGAGGGAAGGCCTCACGAACCCAGCAGCCTTCTACGAGAGAACGGCCACCTAGACCCTGTCAGCGGTCATGTCGGATGTGTTAGGTGTGCGGTTTGCAGTCCTGTTTCTCCAAAAGGTAACGTTCTCGTTGCCGCCACCATTTCATGGCCAGGATGATATACAATGTCTCCCTGCAGTGGTGATCAATATCGCTGTTACAACCCATTTTGTCCCCTTGGCCGAATAGGGTCTCCCACAGTTACCTGATATCTCTGAATGGTTCGATTTGGCCAACACTAGGAGAAATTGGGTAATTATGGTACATCGACTTGATCTTCACATGTAAGAGAGAAATGCATGAAAAGTTGTGTTGATTTAATAAATGGAGGTTGATCTCTCTCTCTCTCTCTCTCTCTCTCTCTCTCTCTCTCTCTCTCTCTCTCTCTCTCTCATTTTCTAGGTATTCCTATTGTTCAACTGTTTTTCTGTGTGTATGCTTGTTTTTGTTTTACTCGCACATTTCAATTGTTGGCAGAGTTTGGCAACACTAAGTGGAAACTGTGCATGCACTCCCTTTACTGTTGTCAATAAATCATTGTTATTTGTCGTTGTCATTTTCATTGTCATTGTCTTTCATATGATGCCACTTCAGAGAAGTGCAAGATAGACAACGGGTTCTGTTCCCAGTTTCACGGCAAGCAACACATCTCAAGCTGAACTCCATTCCTACGTCACTACCAAAGAGGTGGAAACTTCCGTCATCAATCGATAACGCGCCAGTTAGACATCTTCATTTACAAAATGAAAAAGAAATCCAGCAACATAAGAGAGAGAGAGAGAGAGAGAGAGAGAGAGAGAGAGAGAGACAGACAGACAGACAGACAGACAGACAGACAGGTTTGACGTGTATTCCAAAGATGTAGCTTTTTTATCTCATGTTCCCATTGCCAGTGACTGTTGTGTTGATTTTCTTTTACTTAAGTAAGATAGTGCTAATCTACAGGATTAAGCACTATTTTGATACTATCATAATGCAATGCGCTGTTTTTAACGTAAGCTTATTTATGCCGTACACTTTAAAGAAAGGTATATTCAGATTTCAAAAGTCAGTCACCGCCTGATCATTTTCTCTCTATTTTTCAGGTTCGAGATATGGTGCGAGCTTGATATTAAATAGAATGAGATTCGATGCATGGAAAATAAGTATTCTAAACATGTAAGCTGTATATCTGGTGTAAATTTCATCTATTCAGCATATACATCTAAAATTTCAGAGCTAAACATTCTACCTAAAAGTTATTGTCCAGCACTTTGTCTTTCAAATAAACTGGTTGAAATTGCTTTGGATTCAGATCTAGAAGATCTTGGACGAAGTGTCTTACACAGTGCAGCTGGTTATCTCTCATGCAGATTATTTGCTTCTTCTTCAATGTTTCGTGTGCTAATTTGTCAATGATTGTACACAGTGACTTTAAATGATGTTGCTTGATTTGTTGATTTCTTTTTCGTGTAATATAACTCCTGAGTGAATGCACGTTAAATAAAAGACGAATTCTAGTTGTTTTTTTTTTTTTATTCTTTCGATGTCAGGATTTGACCTCCACGAACAGGAATACCCGTGCGAAAAAAAATGAAGAGAGTGTGAGAACTGTCTTTTTCAGTCAGTGGTGTATTTTTGGCAATTCATTGAGCAATATTCTGCAGTTTGTCTGGTTGTACAACAAGCAGAGGCTGGATCAAATGTTAGGAGGCCGTTACAAAGATTTCATTGAGGTCGTTCATTCCGAGGTATTGACTGCATTGATCAGACTGACCTCATCTGCCTCCAGTATAGCAGTGCATCAGTACAACTGTACAATTGGATGAAGTAAACGTTGAAAAGCACTGACATCAATTCAGTGCAGGAACTCCGCAGATAGGAAACGTAGATTTCAAAGCTGCTCCTTCATGACTAACGTTTAAAACAGGAGTCTGATTCCCCCCTACTGCCTTCCCCCCTCTCAAAAAAAAAATCACAGTATGTCTCCATATCATATGCCTGTCCAACACTTAGCAGAGATGCATTTTTTTCCTGATGAAACAACTGTAGGCGGGTGTTACACGTTACACCGCTGACTCTCTCAGTGCAAGGTGAGTGAACATTTACAGGTAAGTGCAGTAGCTTGTAAGAGAGTTCGTTGTATATCCTGTGGTAGGTGTTCAGCTGGCAGACGACAAAATACACCAGGCGGTATGAAATGCAGAGGATCCTTTTATTTACAAACGTTGAAGAATTTAGGAACAGCAAACAGGAATCAACTGACCTCCAGGTTCAATAAGTCGTCGCGTACAGAAATGGGTGGTGCTGAGGAGGTATGTCCAGCATTATGTCCATGCAGACGACTTTTGAAGACACATTCGTGACTGTTGCTCCCGACACAGTTAACAGCAACACAGACACCGATTTGGTTTGACATGCTTGTGAGATCTGACCAACCGGCACTGAACACGTGTTGTGAGTGTGTGCGCACATGTTCTGTTCACAACCGGGTCTTTCTTTGCATGGTGTGAGTTCCAGTGATGGGCTTGTACAGATTTGTCAGCACCATGATCAAACTATTGGAATGAAAACCCACAGGCACTGGACATTACTGAAGAGTCAAGCAATAGGAAAAGAATGACAGCTGCCGTGGCGAAGTGGTTAGCGTCGCGGACTCCCGGCTGAGAGGTCGTGGGTTCGAATCCCATCAGAAGTCATGTGGGGTTTTTCTGCCACGACTGGCTCCTACCCAGGGTTGAGTTTGCTGCGGACTCAGTTGGGAAGACTGGGACCACACAGTCGAGTTTCATCCACTTAATGGATACGTTTCTGAGAGTGTTGCACAAATTTCCTGACAACATTGCAGGTGCCTGTATCTCTCGGCCTGGTTGACGCCGGGATATATTATGAAAGGAAGCGTAGAGTACAGCCCTGTCATGTAGTCTCAGACCGAAATGGAAATCCGTAGCATCATCTTAATCATCCTCATTCTCATCGATCAGCATAAAGAAAAAATGTCTCAAATTCTGTGGCCCTTCATTTCCTGCTCTCATGGTGACCTCAGTTTCGATGTCCTCTCCACGTCTTTGGTCTTGGTTTGGTTCAGTCGGGGTCACCGGTGTCGGCGGGTCCATGGGGGCTGTCGTTGGACGGACGTGGGTGGCACCCTCCGGAGGGAGAGCTCACCCACGCCGGCTCCGCGACAAAGCAATTATTGTCGTCAGTAGGGGGGCTTAGTAGGTGGTGTCCTGCGCATGTTAGATCAGAACAGGCGCCACTGAACACCACCGAAGTGACTCGGCAGCAGTGCAGTGTCTCCTCCGGTGGGTTGCCTCTTGACGACTTGACACACTGACTGCTCCCTGTGGATTGCCGGTGCCGGGGCTGCGGCGGGACCGACCGATCTGCGGCTGTGGACGGGGGTGTCGGAATGAGCGGCGTGGGTGCACTGCCCCTGAGGTGGCGCAGAGGTTGGGACAGAAAAAAAAATGACAGCGACAAAATAATCCTATCATTTCCATGACTCGAGACACCAGAGACCGTCTCTAAGAAGAATGGTTTGACAACAACAGCAGATCAAGAATGAAAATGGGAAGGCCTTCGGTCAAATGGTCAGAGCGTTTGCCTATGGAGCTGACGGCAGAGTTCGAACCATTCTGAAGCCAAATTGTTTTTCAGAGTAAAACCCTCTCTGTCCACCCGGCAGTAAGTGGGTACCTGACTCAGTTCATGGAAGGTTAAAGGCGGTGGGGTATCGATGTTTTAATTGTAAATCTCTCCCACTAAAAACAGCAGCAGTAGCAGCAACAACAACAACAACAACAATAAAATTTGCAAATTCTAAACAAAAATTGAAATCCATCTAATCTATCCGCCACAACCACCATAGTATGCTAGATATACATCAGAAAGGCTGAAATAATTTATTCTGCTGGTTCCTCTTTGTGGTTGTGAACGTTACGCTTTTTATCAGAAGCGGATTATTAGTTCATGAGCCAAGTACATCAGAACGCGTTTAATGTCACAGGCCTGGTAATGAATGTTTCAGGTTGATTGAAACCGACTTTCAATGGGTAAGGGAAGGTCAACACAATACAACAGTGTGTGTGTGTGTGTGTGTGTGTGTGTGTGTGTGTGTGTGTACCATTGCTAGATGTCTCATTTCTAATTTGAAGGACAACTGGCGTTGAGTCCTGCTTCAAAGCCTCCAAAGGTGACGTGCTGATAGTTCTGTCCATTTGAACTGGGAATCACGAATTCCGATTTTAAACATTTTAGAGGCTGGAGAGACGACGTAGGCAAAAAAAAAGGGGGGAAGGAAAGGAACGGGTGGGAGGGGGATGAGCATCATGGGGTCAATGGCACTGGACTAGTACAGATGATGGGACCCAACAAAATCATATTGTTGATTTCCAGAGTAACTACTATCGCGTTATACATTTTAATGTATTTGTGTGCTTTCGGATGTAGTTGCTGTTGGCATCGTTCGCTAAGGATGGAAGTCCACACAAAACTCCGGAACGTTTATCACGTGCCTAGTGGGCGTCCAGTCTGTCTCTTCCTCACATGCGAAAGTAAAACATAGCGTATTGAAATATTCGTTGAACGTGCATTACTGATTACATTGATGACACATTTCTCCATTTTATTTTTCAGCTCCTCACAACCACAGATAGATTACTTCTACCTCAAAGGTAATTGTCAGGTGAACTATTCACTTTCCCACCCCCACCCCCTCCCCCCAACCACATCTCAGCCCTTCCCATCCCGGCCATGTTTCTTCTCTCACTTCGTGTGTATTGGGAACGTTCAACTTTGAGTGGGTGTGCTTGGGTGCGTATATTCGCGTGACACATTCTTGAGGACGTTTTTTTTTGTACACTCCAAGTAATGAACTCCGTTTGCATGTTGTCACACAAGGACAGATAGGGAGGAAAGACAGGGGGAGGGGGGGGGGGGGGCTTAGTCACCGCACGGGCAGGGGCAAGATAGGATTCACCGGGTTGACCATAGCTCTTCAGTTCGCTGTGATCGACACTAGCACTTGCCTGAACGACCATCTTGCCTTTGTCCTTGGCTGGACAGGGGATGGCAAAGGTGAGTGGAACAAGAAGAATAACAGAAGGGGCACACAGAGAACCGAGAAGGAATGTAAAAGAAAAATAGAAAGAACGAGAACTAGGAAGATCAACGGACAAATTGAGGAGACTGACGAGGAGGGGGAATGAGGATCCGATCACCTGAAAGAAGACCCGATCTAGACCATCCGCAGCTCAATGTTACAGACACACACGCACACGCGCGCGCGCGCACGCACGCACGCACGCACGCATCTCCCCCTCCCCATCTCAATCACCACCCTCCCATCCCCCACCCCCGACCCCGTTTTTACTACCCGCGAGAGGCCCTTGGAGACATACATGAGACTCGACGATCCGGTTGATAACGTAGGAACAATCGTCCCCAGTATAACATCAGCTAATCTGAGCAGGTTCTCTGCTTCCTTCGGGTGATCTCAACGGTGCCGGAGATACTGTTACAGTATAAAATGTCATCCAGGTGCAGATTGTCACGCTGGTAGAAAATGTTACCATGGATGACATTCTGCACCAACTGGTCACATATACACGTCAGCTGTGCAACAAATTGTTACCATTAGATACTGTTATCGTGCAAAATGTCATTCAGGTACAGCTTGTCACGCCGGTAGAAAATATTACCTTGGATGACATTCTGTACCAGTTGGTCACGTGTACACGTCAACTGCACAAAAGATTGTTACCATTTATTAATTTGTGAATTTTGTTTTTAGGTCGAGTCTTTCTGATTACTTGCCCAGTGTGATTTGTGGAGTTGGGGAAATAGATATGCATCAGTGATGGTCACTGCCGGACAAGCAGGTGCAAAATGGTTTCCTGAGTTTTGACATACTGTACAAATCATGTTATGAATGTCCGACTATTGCGATGGGCAAGCAGTGTAAATAATCGATTACTTGTGGACATCGACCCTGCTGATATCTTGAATATGGATTCTTGTCTTGCCATCTAGTCACCCAGTCTTGTTTCCTGAAATGTGAAAATGTTACTTTCAATGTCAGTCACACGAAACCAAACCAATGTTCGTATCATACTATGTTCACTTTAAAGAGCAGAGGTAAGTATCAATATTCTGACAAACTCAGGCTACATCTACTGGTATCTGTTGCACCACACTAAAGGTTGCGGCTAAAGGAATTCACGACTGTATTTTTTTTAAAAAAAATCAAAGGAATGTATGCACAGTACTAATAAAGCGGTACTAGAGTTTGATGACGGAAGTAGGAAATATTGGGTGTCTAACTCAAGGCTGTGTCTGTGGTTGACCCGTCCGTGTAGGTAAGAGAAAGCTGAACTTCATAACGAAGTTGACAGGCACACGGTGAGGTGACACTGATGAGATCCTGATGAATCTGCCGCGGCATGCAACACGATCACGTTTGTGGTGTGACCCGGGGTGAATTAAGTGAGAATGAAGGAACCAAGCAAGCGAACTCATTACAACATACACAAGTGCACTGAAAAACCCAGACATCATTTTACCATAGTATACATTAAATGAGAAAGAAGCATTGTGCAATGATAGAAAAAGCAAAACACACTTATAACTGGGCATGAATGAAAGTGTGAAACGCGTGCGTAAGAAGGCGTTTGTGTGTAAGCATGACAGATGTGAGGCGTTTAGGTGTTGTAACAAAAAAGGTCAGGTCAAAAAAAGGGAAAAGAAAAGAGACCGCGCAAAAAAAGGGAAAAAAAACGTTTGTGGTGTGGTTCCAGTCCATGAATGACAACAACAAGCTTCCAAGCTTCCACCTCCCCTCCTCCCCCTCCCCCCCCCCCCCCCCCCCCCCCCCCCCCCCCCCCCCCCCCCAAGCAGTGCCAGTTCGGGGTTCAGAACCAGGCGCTCAGTATCATTACCTGCACAATAAGATCAACAAAAAAACGAGAAACTGTGGAGCAAATGATTAAAAAGAATGATTCTATGCAGTTCATGATTTCATTCCAAATGTGTTTGACATGAAAAAAAGAAGGAAATAGTTCTGGTCCGGATTTTCAATGCCATTATTAGTGAAAACCTCAATTTGTTTAAATCTCTTATTTGTGGTGTGGTGTGTCCGATATTTTGCAGCCAAGTTTATTTTAATGAAAATGAAAGACTCTGCAGCTCTGGTAGTCCGAAACCATCGTTTCAGATATATTTATGTGTAGTATATTTCTACTCGTTTTGCCTGGTATATCACATTATTTTCTTACAGTAGCTTAGAGAAGTCCAAAGGAATACTTGTCGTGGATTCGGCAGAAAGGGTCATATGCCAATTAATCTTTATAAAATAAGTTATATCAAAATAGCCACCTTACCTAAAAGAGTTAGTTACCTCATCAAACCCGTGAAAAAAAAAAGTTCAACTAAATATTCTGAATAGTTAATGTTTTGACCGGTTCTTTCGTAAATCACTGTCAAACAAAGTTCAAAACTACAGTTTCACGGCTTCGACTCTATATCTTAGTGGTTCACAAAATGAACATACACAAAACTGTCAAAAAGTTTTCAGTATCTTATGCTTGTGTGAGATGATTTTTGTCCCCTGTTCAAAGAAGTCCTGTATTATCTGTGCCTTTATGTTCAAGAGCTTGAGTATTAATGGTTACTGTATGTAAGTCTGTATTTTGTGCGTGTAACCTATGCTAGAATTTCAGCAGATAGAAGAAATGGATATGGTGTAGCTCACCTTGTCTGCGTGAATGTCTATGTTCAATCTGAAATCTGCTGGAAACTTGATCATTTACAGACACGAGTAAGTATTCCTTCATAAGGTTTCTAAACATTTGCCAATACCTTGTTTAAAATGAGATGCTTTCAATGATTTCAACTCTTAGCTAAATGATGTAAAACGATTTCTCTAAGTTTGTTTGGCTTTTGGGTTTTTTTCTGCTTGAAAGTTTGCAGTTGTGTCCTAAATAAGTCTTATGCTAACCGCTATGTGTTATTTCTCAGTAACACATGTTTGACCTTTATGATCTCTCGCCTATTGCTCTGTCGGTACAAGTACATAGAGGATGGGAGCCAGCTGGCAAGCAAGTGGTTGCTGGGGGTACCGGCAACAGACTTGTGTGCCGTTTGTCTGTTTTCTAGGTGTCAATCTGTGGTAGTTCGTATAAGTGTAATTGTATAAAATCAGTAGGCAGAACTAAGGGGAGGAAGCACAACTGGTCAGATTTTTGCACACAATTTTGGCACTGTATCTTTGAATACTGACAAATGGCTTACGCATAGCAAGGTACGCCTCATGCACCCATGGGTCAGTGCAGACATGGTTTCATTCATAGGTATTTATTTCTTATGTAGAGCTCTGCTTAAACACAGAGTCTACTGCTCGTAAAGAATTCGTTAGTGCGTGCTGCGTGGTCCTTTTTGCTTATGGCTGCTTTGTCTGTGACTGTGAGTAGCACTGTACATCGCCTTCATTCAAGACCAGCCACCGTGTGTGAATACATGCCCTCATTGTCTTTGTATGATGCCAGACGCCTGTGAGAGGGGAGATCTTCCGTCCTATCAGCTATGATCAACAGACTGCATGTCCTTTGTGCAACTGATTTGTTTTAAGCCAAAGCGAAGTGCTTTACCTTCAACATCTGTTATGTGGTCATTCTAATGGTAGTAAGGTGTGGTAATGTTGCTAATAGCCCAGCCGATTGCAAAGGGCCACACTAGGACTATCACCGCCGCGTCGATGTCAACTCACAAGTCATTACAAAAACAAACAAATAACAAAACAGACAAACCTCATTCACACAGCCCTTTGAAATATACCTTCTGAAAAAAACACACCGGAAATTTTGTTTTAAAAAATCTTTCTTCTGTGTAATCTTAGATCAGATGAAAAATGTTGGTTTCTTTTCTTAATCTCTTCTGATGGTGATCATATGAACTAGGGACAATAGTCAACCAACCAATGTTGTTGTGTAAGATCAAAACTGCAGACTGTATTAATGATATATATTTTGATGCATGTGCACAACGTTTACCAACTGAGTTGTGAGCAACAAACTGCATGCAGACTACACAGATTGAAATTGTGGGACATGCAACAGCCACTGGGCTGGCACGTGCAGTTTTAGCTGTGAACAGTGAATCTCGTGCAAAACATTGGGACATGGTCGGCTCCTGAAGCGACAGCAGGCCGTGGTTCTCCCGCCAGAATCTCTGAGCAAGACTAATCCCCAGAGTCAAGGGCGGATATATCACAGGCGCATGAATTGAGAAATCATTTTACAAGAAATAGGTGAACGTGAAACTTGCAACAAAAAAAGCTGTATATGAGACTAGCAGAGTTCTATCCGGATCAGATATATTCGTGTGTGTGTGTGTGTGTGTGTGTGGGGGGGGGGGGGGGGGCTTCTTCTTCTTCTCCTCCTCTTCTTTCTTTCTTTTTTTTTTCTCAAGAAAACTAAGACATATTAAGTGTCGGGAACATATTTGCACGTCCTAATGATCACTTGCATCAACATACATTTAAACAAGATGCAAAGCATATAAACGTACTCCCAACGTACTCCAGTTTATCCTGAATACGCGTGAGATATTCCATAGAGAGGAAAAAAACCGTCTTTGGGCTGGTGTAACCGTTAGTAATGGCTATTCTGGTAAACATCGGCCATCATCTGTGACCTATAATGAACATACTTACAAATTTTCAGAACGATCGGCCAAGTACCTTCTGAGATTTTTCCATGAAGAAGAAAACCATTAATGGCCGTTAGTAACGGCTATAACGGTAAACTTAAACATCGGGCATCATCCGTGACCTATAATGAACATACCTACAGATTTTCAGAAATATCGGCCAAGTACCTTCTGAGATTTTTCCATAAGAAGAAAAACCATTAATGGCCGTTAGTAACGGTTATAACGGTAAACTAAAACATCGGCCATCATCCGTCGCCCATAATGAACATACCAGCATATTTTCAGAAAGATCGGCCAAGTACTTTCTGAGATATTCCATAAAGAAGAAAAACCGTTATGGATATAACGGTAAACTAAAACATCGGGTATCATCCGTGACCCATAATGAATATACCTTCAAATTTTCAGAAAGATCGACAAAGTGCTTTCCGAGATGTTCCATAAAGAAGAAGAACCGTTATGGGCCGTTATAGTCGTCAGTAACGGCTTTAACGGTAAACTGAAACATCGAGCATCATATCTGTGACCCATAAGAAACATACCTGCTAATTTTCACAAAGATCGGTCAATTACGTTCTGAGATATTCCATAAAGAAGAAAAAAAACCGTTACTGGCCGTTACAGCTGTTAGTAACGGCTATCACGGTAAACTAAAACACCGGGCATCATCCGTGACCCATAATGAACATACCTACACATTTTCAGACAGATCAGCCCAGTAGTTTTGTCTGGAGCAAGTGGAACACATTTTGACCACGGATGGACACACACACACACACACACACACACACACACACACACACACACACACACACACACACACACTCACTCACTCACACACACACACACACACACACTGACTGACTGAAACCAATTTATTGTCAGATCAACTCAAGGTTGTACTGACAAACACACACACACACGCATTAAAAAGGCAAACACACACACACACACACACACACACACACACACACACACACACACACACACTCCCTGTTTCTTAAGAACTGGGAGTACAAAAAGAAACATACTTCTTGCTGCCTTGCCTGCTCTATTGCTAACTTTCAGAGGGGAAAAGACCTACCAATGCCTGACAGACACCTGCAAACTGAAATAAAATCCAAACGTGATAAGTCTCTGAATCTTGAAATCTGTTTCGGGTAAATTTGTTCTGTGTTGTGGAAGCGTTGCCTTTTTAATGATGATAACTCATGAACACAGTACAGTTTTCAATGCAACTAGGAAGAAAGTGTTACTTCAAGGGAAATGAACCGTTCCATTTCTTTCATTCAGCATGAGTGTCCCTCTGTCTTAGTACAGAGTGAACAAACGGACATGGTGAAAACGGACAAAGAAGATTTGGACAATCACATTAAAACCCTTACATTTCTGCCAGATTGAATGGCAAAGACCTTTTGCATTTCTTTTCTTTCCTTGACGTCATTCGCATTTAAAATCAGAAATCACCCTTTCTCTTTCTATCTCTACGGGATTGCAGTCACTTTCAAGTGAGTCATCTCCAAAGGAACGTTCCACGTCAAATACATTGAAGTGAAAGCAGCATGTTTTGTTTGGTAACTTTCAGAAATGCTCACAGGGAACATTTACAGCTACCTACCAAGAAAAATGGTCACCATATATTAAACTACTTGAGGACTGATGGTCATATTATGTACTGTATATACATGTGTATGTATGCATGTGTGAATGTATGAATGTATGTTCAAAATAAGCGCTGCATACTTTTTTTTGTTGTTGTTGTTGTTCACTATTTAAAGTCATCCGTGATGGAACCTCGAGAAAATAATCGTAAATTAAAGTGTGTCTGTACAATTTAATTTCTTCGAATGCCATACTTCGATGGAGTCGATGGTTTAAGTAATACGTTTTATAACCCATTATGTTTGTGTACATTATTCATTATGTGTGCCCATTTAAAAGATACAAATTCTAGATTAGGGAAAAAAAACTACGGTAGCAAGATAGTCGTTACTGTATAATTATTTGAATAGTTGGTATTAGAGTTCTAATTCAAATGACATGCAGATTTGTTTTTTTTTTTTTTTTTTTTTTTTTGGGGGGGGGGGGGGGAGGCGTAGAGGGGATGTTTTTGTTGTTTTCGTTTTATGTGATCTTTGTAACTGTTTAAAATGAAATAAAAGAGCTCTTTTCACAAGAAAAAAGAAAGAAAATGAAAGGAAAAAAAACATTTACATATGACTGACTGTACCCAGCTGTGACATGCTTAAGCATGTTTACACCGGTCGGTAAGACTGGCAATACTGTCACAGACTGATGTACAGCAGATCATATGTGGCTGATGGTGGCTATATTCTTCCCGAACATTCTTCCACGTCACAACAGA
Source organism: Conus betulinus (assembly GCA_016801955.1). NCBI lineage: Eukaryota > Metazoa > Mollusca > Gastropoda > Neogastropoda > Conidae > Conus > Conus betulinus. The sequence continues at coordinate 40,394 of JADBJO010013626.1, forward strand.
TACACAACATGAGATTTCAAAACAGGGAATATGGGTGCAGGACAGGAACTTTACTCCTGTGCTCTGTTCAAACAAATAGTGCTCTTTTCTGCAGATGTGCTGTGTTTTGCTTGCATCCTTGCATTAATTGAGTGATTTCTAACACACACACACACACACACACACACACACACACACACACACACACACACACACACACACACAAATGCCTTTCCCGTGTCAGCATGTTTCTCCAGGATGAGGATTTAACATGTTTTTTGTTTTTTTTGTTTTGCTTTTTTTTTTTTGGTTGCCGGTTGTTACACGTATATTGTCTGTACTTGCTTTGTGCGTTGTGTGCTGGAGAAAATAAGAAGAAGAAAAAAACGCTCCAGCATGATTGTAGAAGCGCGCGCGCGCGCGCGTGTGTGTGTGTGTGTGTGTGTGTGTGTGTGTGTGTGTGTGTGTGAAAACAGGTCTTCTGTGCTTGAATTATCTGATACGGTGTCTTGTTCACTTCCTGTTTGAGATACAAATGCACTTTCAAAACGTCTTGATCGCTTGCCTGCATATACCCCAGGCTGACATTGGGAGAACTGTCACCGAAAACTTCTATGCTTTTATCCGTAAACACACCCAACAAATAGGAAAGTCACTGCTCTTCTCGAAGAACAAAAAAAAACCTTCACGCGGTGAAGTAAGCTTTACATGATTGCAGCGAAAGGCGTTTTATGGTGACCATCACCAACTGTTCACTAGCTACACCGGCTCCGTGAATTCTTTGCTGGCCGACTCGGAATCTTATTCCAAAATGATTGTCTGTGTGATGCTTCGGGTGCAGTTTTATATTGTTATCACACTTTAGCATTCATAAATGGCAGATGCTCTGTTTGTTAAGACTTAAACAGCAATTAATGTGGTGTTCATTGACACAACCATTTCAGAAGACTCGATAAAGTAATCAACAGTGACACTTCAGAGGGGGGGGGGGGGGGGGGATATATATATATATATATATGTGTGTGTGTGTGTGTGTGTGTGTGTGTGGGTGTGTGGGTGGGTGTGTGCATACATACATATAACAATAATGCCGGCCTTTTTACATGGTCCATTTAAAATGATACATAGAAACACAGACTATTACTCAATTATTTATAAAAAGCAACTATTTGTTTCTTTCATAACATCCTAGTAAATATATCTTCATTTGAAGTTCTCTTTACTGAAATTGTGTCTTCCCACCGACAAAACAGTGACGCATTTAGATCATTATTTAACTCACGCTAGTCCAATGTACATGATTTTAAGAATTGTATGTCATAAACATCCGCTTGTAATTCACAGTTCAGGGAATCAGCTGGAAACGTGCGCACAAATCATAACATTTTGTTTTGTGTTTGTTTAGAGCAATAATAGCTGCTTTCCACCTGAACCGTTCCATGACAAAACATATCCTTGCTATAGTGATGATACCACTAGAGTGTTGTTATTGGTGAAACCATTTTGAAACGTCAAATGTGAAAGCAATGAAGTCCGTTAAAACAGCTGATTATATGACATTTGCAATAAAGCTGGAGAAAAGCATACAGAAGATGAATATTTACACTATGCTTGTACCTCCATTTGTGTAAAAAAAAAAAAAAACATAAACATTGTAATTTGGAAACTGAACTTGAGTGTTATTTGCATTTCTTCCAAGTCCTGTAAAATCTATGAAATCGTAACATTGCGTGTTACTGGCATTATCAGTGAAAAGAAGAGTCGAACCTTTTCTAGTTTCTCATCAGGTAGACATGCAGCATTTGCAACACTGTGTCCCAGTACCTTTAAGGAATACTTGACTGGTGGTCTTTTTTGGCCGATTCTTTATTTCTGTGTTCAGCATGTACCTGTACCGTCTTCGATTAGCATGCAAGGGCTTGTCTTTGACTTGTTGGCTTAGCATACTGTTTAAAACAAATCTTTAAAAGTGTTTACAATAACCCCGCCAAACAACGTGGACAAACGAATCACAAGTCACAAAACACGGCGCGTGCTGGCCTCATAGATCTTCATAAGGCACACTAAACAACACTCAGGACAACGGAACTGAAGAACGAGCCATCACTTATCTTTGTCAAATTCGGTG
>JADBJO010013626.1:50000-51546 GCA_016801955.1 Conus betulinus
TCTCTCTGACTATTGATTTTGAAAAAAAGGCAACCTCCAAAATAGTAAGGTTAATGTGTGACACTGACAGTGCAGACACAATGTTTGTACTTATTTTGTAATATGTATATATTAAATAGGAATCGCTGTTCTTTTTTGCAAACTTATTGCAGCTTTGTAATGTATTTATGTCAGATAAGATCTACTGTCATTTTTGGTTTTTGTAGTGCTGTTTTTTGTTGTTGTTGTTGTTGTTTTCGTTCTTTTCACGTTTTCCATGTGTAAATTTCGTTTAAAAGCAAATAAAATCGTTTGCACTTGGGAGAAAAATAATAATATAAAAAAATAAACATAATATGTGACTATAATTATCATTATGTTTTACTGTTGTCGGTATACAGACGTATATATGCCGCAGGTCGGAGTATATGATCCTTGAAAGTCTGCCTCTCGTCTGCATTTGTGTGCTGGTTCATTGATCCGCCGAGCAGCATCAATACTGGGGTTATGCGCCCTTAAGTATTTTGCATTGAGAGAAAAAGCTATATTCTTATTTAACCATTGACTGTATCATGTTCTTAGAAGTTGGAATTGAGTATTGCATATGGGTGTGAGAAAAAGAAAATTACAAGCATGACTAACGGAGAGTTTCAGTTTCAGTTTCATCAAGGCGTCACTGCGTGCGGACTAGTTCATATACGCTACACCACATCCGCTAAGTTTTGAGACAACACCACTAACGGATAACGGACAAGTCATGCGAACGAATAGATTACAGCTGTTACGTCTTCTTCTTTCAAACTTACAACAAAATTTTTAAAGGAAACCCAGAAAACAGCTGAAAGACTCATTATAGCTCCCCCCCCCCCCCCCCCCCCCACCCCTTCCATCCACGTGATTCCGATTGGGCCTTCCTCCCTCCCTCCCTCCCCAGCCATGATAAAGAAATCGAGCATGGTGTTCAGAAGTGCGCATGTGAAAATGATATGCGCATACTATGTCTTATGCAAACTCTGTATGTCGGTGTTTTTCTGCCATTTCAAAGCAAGCACAATAACCAACATCTAACTCATCTCTCTCTCTCTCTCTCTCTCTCTCTCTAATTTGAATTTTTCGCCTTAGAGACCTCAAAAACTCTCGTCTCTCTTCTCTAATTTGTAATTTTTTTTCCCCGTAACTGCAATAAAAAAGTCTGCGCGGCACGTTGTCAGCACAAGTAGACTCAAAACCTGAAATTTTCTGCTGGCAATATGTAATTCAGCATTCAGCCACGGGGGGGGGGGGGGTACCGCCTAAATTTTCTGCCGGCACGTGGGGGTGTGTGTGTGTGGGGGGGGGGGGGGGGGGGGGGGGGGGCGACCGGTTATAATCGATTGATGATGGGTGTTTGATGATTCATTTTTCGCAAGACTACAAAACACATAAGTAGATAACGTCGCCGGGATTCATATCCTTTTCAGCCTTTGGATAACATTTAGTACGTTATGGAGTGAGTCTTGCTCACATCGTTGACTTTTTCCAGATGCCACACCTCAGGGGAAAATGTCATAAGAAAACAAATGTACTG